>RPOG01003111.1:0-53978 GCA_008086565.1 Thalassoma bifasciatum | reverse complement strand
TTACTCTTCATTTACACATGGTACAGTAGAGGAGGAGGAGGAGGAGGAGGAGGAGGAGGAGGAGGAGGAGGACAGCATCCGGACAGGCGCGAAGAGGATGTAGAGGAAAGATTCAACTGGAGACGAGAGAGAAAATGGAAACTCTCTCCTGCTCGTTTCCTCCTGTCGGCCTCTTCAAGGCTCCTGCTGTTCAGCAACTTAAAGGAGAGAGAGAAATAAAAGAGTGAGGAGAACGACAGACAGAGGAGCAGAGGAGACGCCACGAGAGAGCACCTGTCCCATCGACCTATTTTTAAACATGACGCCATAAGAAAACCTCTGAAGCCGCCACGAGAGACGAGATGTTGAAGTTTTTGGTTGTTTTTCACCCTGAGCAGCTTCTCCTTTGATTGAGGATGTGACATCGCTCTGCATGTGGGACCGCAAGGAGAATAAAGTAGATTTCAACTGTTTTACATTGAGGAGAAATGTGTCAGGGTACGGCTGAGTGATTGATCACAAATTAGATTAAGGGGTCTTTGACACAAGAACGGTTTTAGGAGCTGCCAGAGTCTGTACAAACCGGGTAACAAAAGAGAAATAAGCATTTTTTTTTTTCTTTCCAAGGTCTAATCTCTTTGTCTCTCTTTCCTGAAGTTTCTTATATCCCCAATAATAACTACACACTAACGACAGCTGTCAATCATCCTAAATCGAAACTTATAACTCAGTTTTTAACATCTATTAACTTATTAAAAACTCTGAAAAAAAAGACTTGAACACTTCAGTCAAATAACATCTTCATATCACCGCAGCTTAAGGATGTGAGAAACATTTCTACCAGGTGTTATAATTTTTTAAAGTTTTACCACCTCTCATCTGGTACGACGGAGTATTGGGGCCACAGTGAGGGAAAAAAAATGGGTGGAGGAATTTTTTTTCCTCCTCATCAAGTCAGTAAAGTCGAAATGTCGAGAATAAAGTCGAAATGGCAAAAATAAAGTCGAAATGTGGAGAATAAAGTCGAAATGGCAAAAATAAAGACGAAATGTCGAGAATAAAGTCAAAATATAGTGTTGAGAATAAAGTTGATATGTCGACATTATATTTGAACCTTATTCTCAACATTTCGACTTTATTCTTGACATTTCGACTTTATTCTTGACATTTCGACTTTATTCTTGACATTTCGACTTTATTCTCGACATTATATTTCAACTTTATACCCAACAATTCGACTTTATTCTCAACATATTTCAACTTTATTCTCAATATTTCAACTTTATTCTCAACATTTCGACTTTATTCTCGACATTTCGACTTTATTCTCAACATTTCGACTTGATTCTCAACATTATATTTAAACTTTATTCTCGACATATTTCGACTTTATTCTCAACATTTCAACTTTATTCTCAACATTTCAACTTTATTCTCAACATTTCGACTTTATTCTCGACATTATATTTAAACTTTATTCTCGACATATTTCGACTTTATTCTCGACATTTCGACTTTATTCTTGACATATTTCAACTTTATTCTCAACATTTCGACTTTATTCTCTACATTTCGACTTTATTCTCAACATTATATTTAAACTTTATTCTCGACATATTTCGACTTTATTCTCAACATTTCAACTTTATTCTCGACATATTTCAACTTTATTCTCGACATTTCGACTTTATTCTCAACATTTCAACTTTATTCTCAACATTTCGACTTTATTCTCGACATATTTCAACTTTATTCTCAACATTTCGACTTTATTCTCGACATATTTCAACTTTATTCTCGACATATTTCAACTTTATTCTCGACATTTCGACTTTATGCTCAACATTATATTTCAACTTTATTCTCAACATTTCGACTTTATTCTCGACATTTCAACTTTATTCTCAACATTTCGACTTTATTCTCAACATTTCGACTTCATTCTCAACATTTCGACTTTATTCTCGACATTTCGACTTTCCTGACTTGATGAGGAGGAGGGGGAAAAAAAATTCCTTCCCCCATTTTCTTTTCTCAATGTGGCCCTAATACTCCGTCGTACATCTGGAATGAATGAGGAGACAGAGATTTTAACCTGTACTGCAGCCAGCCACCAGGGGGAGCAGTTTTTGTGGAGACCTCACTGTCATGGCGTCCAGGGATTAAACAGTAAATGTAAACGAACCAAAAAACAACATAAACAGCGACCTACTGTTGTGTTCTTCTTCTGCCGCCTAACAAAATGTGTATTTATTGCACTTTTTCTGCAGGTTTTGTTGTGCAAATGGGGCCTCAATTGCGATATGACATCATCATCATCATCTGCATCATTGTCACTGATGTCATGTTTCAAAAGAGGTTAATTAATCCATCATCATGAGTTTAACCCACATCTTCACAAGTCTTGAAAGTTCAGAAACTTTGATTTTAGAGATTCCACTTTAAGTCCCATGACAGACAGAGATGCTGGTTCACTCTGTAGACGTTCCCATGAGCAAGGCACTAAACTGTGAGCAGCTCTGACACTTCTGAGTCCATCAGTGTGCGTTCACAGGATCCTGTTTGTGCATGTTGGAGTGTGAGTCGCTCTGTGTGTGTGTGTGTGTGTGAAGCGTGTTTGAACAGAGATGAGTTTCCCTTCAGGGATTAATAAAGTTCATGAAATAGAAAAATCTAAATTAATTTTCTGGAGCAGAAATGCTCTTACACCTGGACGGTGAGGCAGAGTCGAAAAGTTCACTCTCGCGTCTCTCAGAGGATTTGAACGGCACATTGAACTGGATGTGACTGAATTTTAAATGTGATGTTTTAATCTTTAAGGACAGAAATATGACCCATTTTTCCAAGGTAGATTTTTGGGAAAAAAAAGGCTTTTTGATCACAAAAATCCTAGAATATCATGAAGACCATTTTCTTTGAAAATTGGAAAAATATTCTTATTTTCAGAACAATACCGTATTTCTGACTCTGGACAGAAAACAAAGAGTAGAAGCTGAGCATTCGCAGTCCGATGCCGACCCTGCAGTCTCACCTTTGAAGGATGTCTCTTTTTCCTGTGCGGCTCCACTGAGTCTAGATCACAGCAAACTTATTAGAACCCAGCCTGCAGGAAAGTGACAAAATGTTTATTATTAATCTCACTTGGTGCGTTAACATTTGTGCTTGTGTTACCGCTCTGTGCTGCATTAATAAAAGCAGAGCGGTGGAAATGACAGCGGTGTGTGTGTGTGTGTGTGTGAGTGTGTTCAGTGTCAGGAAAAGAAAACTTACGCTCCTTCATCCTTCAGTAGACTCAGGAACTTGCTGACTCTGTAACCGGGCTCCATCTGAAAAACAGACACAACACTTCAAAATATGAAAAATATATCAAATGAAATGTGCTTTAATCACAAAGTTTGCTCCGAGCGCAAACTTCTGCTTTATTCAACCTTTTCAGAGCGTCAGGTCCTGGAGTTCACACTTGTGTTTGCACAAACAGGCAGCGTATGTACAGTATGAACGCGCCTTTAGCTACAGAAGTGAAGACGAGAGATCGTGACGTGTGTGTTTGTGTGTGTGTGTGTGTGTTTGTATGAGTGTGTGTTTGCAGCAAGTCTCAGCAAACAGGTTCGTACGTTTTCAGAAACATGGAAGAAGTGGGGAGGGGGTGTAGAGTACAGAACATGGCCCCAATACAGCCTCCACAAACAGGTCACATGATCAACACACCACAGAGGAGTCAGGAGACGAAAAAAAAAAAAAATTCTGATATTTTTTAAAGTTTCCTGCTTCTGTCTGTTCAGCTGAATTCTCCCTGAAACGATGAGAACTGGCTCTCACTTATCATTTTTGTCTCTCTTCTTCCTCGGGACACTATTTGTGTTTGCACAGTCTTAATCATGTTGATATCTGTTCATTATTGATAGTGATCTACAATATAATAATAGTAACATATAGTTTCTTCCCACAGGCCGGCACACCGATGAACAGTTAACAAAAAAAAAAAAATAAATTGTCATTCTGCTGTCAAGTCTCATGGACATTATTGCACATTTTCACATTTTCGTTGCACTATTTGACTTGAAAATATATATGTTTTTATTTTCTTCCTTTTTGTATAAAGTTTCTATATTCCTAATATTTCTAATTTCTAGTTACTTAATATCTGTTCTTTCAAATATTTGATATTTAATGTTTATTCTTACTTGTTTTTTGTACAAAGAGAGCACAGTTAAATCTCAATGAGACTCTTTCAAGTTTAATTTTTGTCGGTTTATTGAACATAAAGTGATCCTCAGTGCTCTTTAGTTAACGGCTGGATGTAAAAGTGTAAACGGCGACCTGTAGTCGAGGACTACCTTGCAAGGATGCCCTGACAATTTTAAGACCCTTGAGTAATTTACAGCTCTGGAAAAAATTTAGAGACCAACACTGCAAATTTTTCAGAACTCAGCATCTACATATTGGAAAATTTTACTCAAAAAAATACCTATAAATGTTTAAGTGTTTAAGACCAGACCATAAAATTTTAATTAGTTGAAGGCTTTTTAAGGCCTTAGTTTTAAAAACATGAATTTAAGACTTTTTAAGGATGTGTAGGAACCCTGCACGACCAAATAAAATTACAGGATATTTATTAAATCTGTGAACATGCTGCACTGTTGCGCCTGCTCCTGCGCACCAGAGCCAGAGAGACAGTTATTCAGAGTTTGTTCACCTCCTGCATTTTGCCTTTTTTGCAGACTTGAACAATCTTTTTTCCAGAGAAACGAATCAATGAAAATGGAAGTTTAAAAACATTTCCAGAACAAGCACAATGCATTTCGTGAAAACGGTCCACCTTTAACCCTGAAAGTGTTAAATGAAGCATCTTATGTGATATTAAAACCCTTGCATGTCACTCTGCCCGACCCTGATAACAGCAAGTGAGATAACAGAGCTCTGAGAAGGTGAAATAACTGTACAAGTTGTTTCTGTAACGTGCTCAAATATATAAATGGATGCTCATTCACATCGATTAGTAATGTGATTGGACGTGAATAGGACACAGAAACTCAACTGAAAGGCTCAAATATATCACAATGTATTGTAAACCTCGACTATTCAGGTCAATTTACATCAAGATTTTCTTGCTTAAAGTTTATTTTGTTGCTTCTTGTTGATTAATAATGTGGCTATGATTGTTGTCGTTGTTGTTATCTTTGGCTCAGTGACGTTAGTGTGAGAGTCTGCATGTAAACACTTCAGCGAAACTACACAACTTTCAATAGACTTCTGGAAAAATGCACAAAAACACAACCTCAGCGCCAACCCACAAACCCCAAAGGCGAGTAAACTTTATACGACCGCGCTGTACTTATCTAAACACAAACATACAAACTGGAGAACAGAAGGAAGCCAAAAAAAAAGAAAGACGAGCTGTGAGATGTTGATGTGAGCCTTCAGTTCTCCGCACAGTTGGATGACTTTAATGTACATCAGCCACAGAACAACTGAAGTGAATTGACTTTGCTGTAATTGTAGGGACAAGAAAACCATGAAGCCGAGTGTTTGAGTGTCTGCGCTCTGATTCAGAACATGTGAGGCCTGTTTGGTTTCATAACGCATCAGGGCTCTTGGAGGACGGTTCGTGAACTGGATCCTTCTGCTCGACAAATCATCGGCGAGACCGCACGATTTTTCACCCCAGCTGATAGATCACACGTCTCTGTGACTGCGACAGATCCTGTTGACTGCTGAGAACGCCGGCCAGATGTGAGAGACCGCGAGATCAGAAAAGAATAATATAAGCGCCGAGCGGATTTCTCATGTGTGTGAGTCAGAGTGAAGAAGGTAAATCTCACCTTTCTGTCGTCTGATACAAACACAACTGATACTAACTCCTCAATTCCAATGAAGGTGTACGTTGACTAAAACAAAGCTTGGACAGGTGAGTGTCATGATTGGGTATAAAAGGAGCATCATCCCCAAAAGGTTCAGTCCTTCACAAGCAAAGATGGAGCCAGGTTGACAACAACACTGTTGACATGTTGTAAATGTGGCTTTAGTTTAAAGGCCGGATAAATGAATGGAGTCAGCAGCTTTAAACTTCAACAATAACAGTCAAATATTAAACTGTTTCATGGATACTCAGTTTCTATTTTCTACTCTATTGGGATCAAAGTGTCTCTGTTTGTGCATGTGAGTGTTTTGCCTCATGCAACAGGTCAGTTTTAGTTCATAAGAAGTCAAATATTGCTGTCAAATGAAGCAAAAGCAGGGAGAGACCACAGAGAGAAAGCATGTTTTACAGAAGGATCCTGCAAAAATTTAGTGCAAAAATGTACAAAATGTACACGAATACACAAGGCTGTGCAAAATGTAAACAAAACAAATATCACAAACATTCCCTCATTTTGAGTTTGGTGCCTGCAACTCGTTCCTAAAAAAGCTGAGATAAGGTCAATAAAAGTCTGATTAAGTTGCTGATGCTGAAAAAACAGCTGTTTGGATCATTCCACAGGTGAACAAGTTGATTGGAAACAGGTGAGTGTCATGATTGGAGCCAGGTTCACCACTTTGTCAACAACTGCGTGAGCAAACAGTCCAACAGTTTAAGAACAATGTTTCTCAACTTTGTCCAACTGCAGGAATTGATGGATTTCATCGTCTACAGACCATAATATCATCAAAAGATTCAGAGAATCTGGAGAAATCTCTGCACGTAAGCAGCAAGGCCCAAAACCAACATTGAACGGCCGTGACCTTTGACCCCTCAGGCGGCGCTGCATTAAAAACCCACATCATTGTGTAAAGGATATTAGCACGTGGGCTCAGGAACACTTCAGAAAACCATTGTCAGTTAACACAGTTCATCACTACATCTACAAGTGACAGTTCAAACTCTACCATGCAAAGACAAAGTCACACATCAACAACACACACAAACGCCGCAGAACTCTTTTTGGAATTCATGGACGTGGTGTCCTCTGGGCCAAAAAAGGAAAAGGACAATCAGGATTGGTCTCTACAAACAGGTTTTGGAGCAACATCTTTGTCTTTTTCAGGGACGTCCCTGATTATTTCAGCAAGACAATGAAACCAAGACACATTCTGCTCCTGTTACAACAGCGTGGCTCCGTAGTAGAAGAGTGCAGCTACTGGACTGACCTGCCTGCAGTCCCATTTAAAGAATTCCAGCTCCAAAGCTTCAGTTCACAAACACTTATTGAGTGTTGTTCAAAGGAAAGGTGATGTAACACAGTGGAAACGTGACCCTGTCCCAGCTTTTTAGGAACGTGTTGCAGCATCAAATTCAAAACGAGTGAATATTTGCAAAAAGAAATCCAATAAAGTTTATCAGTTTGAAGAATAAATATCTCGTTTTTGTAGTGATTTGATTGAATATGGGTTTAACAGGATTTGCCATTCATTGCAAATCCCCCTTTGTGTGCAACTTCAATAAACAACCTTCAAATGACCTTAAAACTTTTTCTGCCCACATGGCAAAAGTCTGAGTCTCTTCCTACCTGCACAGCCATTTCAATCAGCATCAGCAGCTTCTTTATGCCGATCCACAGACTCTGTCCTTTCACAGCTTTAGCGATGCTGGCCCGCTCCACGTCCTGAAAACTGCCCAGGAGCTTTCGGGAAAAGAGGAAAGAAAAGAGAGCACTCAGCGTGGGATTAGCAGCTATTAGCTGGGTAAATATATTCAGGGATTGTAGGAAAGAAAACTACATTGAAATGTTTCCTTGTACGAGTTTGTCAGCAGAGAAGAGAAGCACAAAGGACGACCGGTGCATGAATCACACATTATGTGACGGTGAAATAAATAAGCTGAGTGTGAAGTTCAGGATACCTCCAGAGCTTCGATCAGCTGCTCCCCCCTCGAGATGTTGGGGATGTGGATGGTGGTGCTGAAAGCGTCGAGCATCTCCATTTCCTGGAGGACGTCTCTGCGGCTCGTGGTGCCGATGATGAGAAGTTTACGACCCTGAGAGAGAAACAGGAGAGCAGCTCTGAGTGTGAATATTGTCACGCATTCGGACAAGATTCTTATGTTTCTGTATCTCTGACTCTTTTAAAGCTTTACAGACACATTTATAAGTCTGATTTCCTGTGAGCAATGACAGTATGTTTTCTATTGATGTATTTGGATCCAAACGAAAGAAAAAAACGAGACAAATTAAGTGATTAAAGAGAAATCCAAGAGGGGACAAAGCAAAATTAGAAACAAATACCACTCAAGAAAGAACCAAGATGAACTAGTCTCAAGTCTGAAGGTAGTTTCTGAAATGTTCATACACCTAGGCAATCAATAAAATACATACATAATTAAAGAAATTAATTATTTTCCTATTTAAGACAGTCGAACTAAAGTGACATACAAGAGAATAAGTCACATTTTAAAACCTCTTGCAGGCGTTGCAGATTTGCAACATGACTTCGAAGACTTCTAACTCATTAAAATGATAAAAAGTTTCTTTAAAAACCTGTTAAAAATATTTTTAAAAACATTCTCTACCACCTTGAGGATTGCCGAATCACTAAATGAAAATGTCTGCTCTCATGAAATTATCGACTCACAGATTTTCAGAAAAATCAGTTTGATTCCAAAGAGGTTGCAGCAAGAATAACACATAAATTGTTACTCTTTTATCTAAAATGAGTGTTTTCTGCATGAAGCGAGTACATAATGGCCAAAAAACTTGAATTAATACATGAAGTAGTTTGCAAAACTTCCCAGTGTGACAAACGTGATTCAAGAAATGTGTCGTGAATGAAATGATAAAGCAAATTTCTAAATTTCTAAAAACTGTTTCCTTTTAACTCAACTCAACTCAACTTTATTCATAAAGCACTTTAAAAACAACCATAGCTGAAAACAAAGTGCTGTACAAGTACGGACAGAAACATTGAAACAAAGATAAAAATCAGATATAAACACTCATGTTATTGTTTCATTGTTTCGTTGTTCCTAAAAACAAATTAAAGAACAATAAAAACAATAAGTAAAACAATAACTAAGAACAAACACTAAAACAGAGTCGAGTCTCATGGTGGGTTAAAAGCCAAGGAATAAAAGTGGGTTTTAAGACGAGTTTTAAAAACAGACAGTGAGGTGGATCGTCTGATGTGGATGGGCAGAGAAAGTTTGTCCCCTCTGAGCTTCCGTTTGGACCTCGGTACCTCAAAGAGCAGGAGGTCAGCTGACCTGAGGCACCGTGGGGCCAGACCATTAAAAGATTTAAAAACAAATAAAAGAATCTGGTCGTTCCACATTTTTATTCCTCAATACAAAACCGTTTGTTGTCTTGAGTTCGTGTTTGAGAGTGTAAAAAGTGTGAAACAACCTCTTGAAGCAAATATGACCGTAACTGCAAAAAGACAGTTGGTTAAATAAAATATTTGGCATTTTAGACGCTGATATATGTCTGAAGAAACAAAGCAGAGAAGAGAAAGTAACATCCTCTCTTTCAGCAGTGGCCAACCTGAGGTAAAGTGCATTTTAGTGACGCTGCTTCTCCTGTCACAGTTCGACACCGCGAGTCACAACAAGCGGCCAGCGAGAGAAACTAAGAGGAGACGAACAGACAGCAGAGCAGAGCAGAACCCTAATCAACAGGAGACAACAGCAGAGGNAGCGGAGAAGAAAGAGGGGAAGCAAAAGAAATGTAGCTCCACTAAGCCGACAAGTTGGAGGAGGACCAGGAGGAGAAGACGAAGGAGGAGAGGCAGAGGAGTGGCGAGCAGACAGGGGGATTATGGCTGCCGGCTGCCCCCCCATGGTGTGGGGGGTTGTGATGCTGCATGCAGATGAGGTGCCACACAAGCGGCGGTGCTGCCAGGTCCTGGCTCTCTCACAGAGCCCATTCTCCTCCGTGTCCCCCTGGCCTCCCCCGGCCCCAGGCACCCCGCTGGGCCCAGCGCTTTACAACCCCAGAGGTACACTGCAGCCAGCATTCAGCAGCCGGCCCCGCGCCACTTCTCATGCACATGCAGCCATATAGTGGCCTATACTCTCATTCACAAACCAAAGGGACTATGAGAAATGGGTCCACAGCACCAGCATTCACTGGGAGCACAACAGGCCGGGACCAAAACACTGGCTAATAACCGTACACACCGCCACAGACCTCCAACAACTCCTCACAAGACTCCTGAGGTGGCGTCCACGAGATCTGCTGCCCTCTCTCTGCCACCTCAGGACTAGCAACGCCACAAAAACAGAGAGAGAGAGAGAGAGAGAGGGGGCGTCTCAAGGCTCCAAAGTTTCATCCTTCCTTCACTTGTGTCGTTCAGTTGCGTCTTATTTGCGTCAAGAGAAATGAGACATCTTCTCCTCTAGAGCAGAACTTTCTAACACACACTGGTGTCTGTGACCCTCAGATACAAAAATCAACACAAACCAAAAAAAATCTGTGGGGAGAAAAACAGCCTATGGTTCATTTTTGGAGTCTTTATAAATCTTATCAGGCAGAAATACAGTTTGTTCAGTTCACAAGTCAAAAAAATCTGCCAATAGAGTAAGAAAAAAACGTCGTCAAGTTCCTTGAAATGCAAATAATGTCTTAATACAAGATGCTTTTTTCTTACTCCATTTCTAAAATTGTCACAAGCAATTCAGACCTCTGTTTTTGTCTCTTAAGAATTTGAAATCAGACATTTTTTCTGTGGCTCGTATAAAGGACAAAAAATTCAATTTTTACTAAAAATAAGACAAACACTTGCTCAAATTTAAGTTTTTGCAGTGCAAAATCTGAACGAGTTCACTCAAATTTGCTTGTCAAGTTTTTTGATTTGCAAATAATGTCTTAAAACAAGAAACTTCTTTTTTAACTCTACTGACAGGTGTTTTTTTTTTTTTTTTTTTACTTGTTTCAAGCAATTCAGACACCATCTTTGTCTTTAAGCATCGACAGAAGCGTGTTTTAGCGATGACGATAATCATCTGTCCGTCAGCTCTAACAGCTGTTTCTGTGTCTGCACATGTGCGCTGGAATAAATTATAAACAGTAACAGAGCTTTGTTTCTGTTTTCAACCTTCTAAACTCTCCTGTTGTCTTGGGGTCAAAAGTTATCTTGTCATAACTTTAATTTTCTTCCATAAGGGTCCTTGAAAGTTGTAAAATTAATGTAAAATTAACTACGTGTACCATGTGTGTTGAATAAAAATGTATTGCATCTGTTGTCATTAAAAAAATGATATCCTGCCTCAACTTTGACATATACCGGTCTGTAATAATTCATCAACACATGTTCCTATAATAACCTTAATGTCAAAAAAGTCAAAGCTTCTGCTTTTTGCTACTCAACAAGAGGTATAATTGTATATAAATGAAGTCTATCATGCCATATATTACAAAAGTAATTGTAAATGTACATGAATATGTTAGAAAAAAGCTTCACCAAAAAGGAGAAACAAAAATTTGGAGAAAATTTTACGCCTTATCTTTTATGAGCAGTAAATCTGATCCCATTATGAGGTTTAAAAAACACCTTCAAGTGATGAAAAACTGCCCTGAATGCACAATTATTGGATTATTTATTCATTATTTTTCTTCCATCTCAAGCATATCTGACCAAAAACCCTTAAAACTTATTTTTATTTTTTTTCCAAATTCTTTTTTTTAATTAAATTTTTTGGTTAAGATACATCTTGTAAAAATAGGCATTATATAAAATCGATACACATAGTGTTAAAAACATAAATAAATAATAGTCAAAGTACCAAATAAAACAAAACAAAAGCAGTAATAGTAGTAATAATAATGATAATTAATAATTAAAATAACAATAATAGCAAGAATAATAGAAATAACAATAGATTTATATTAATAACAGTAATGATAATAATAAGAATAATAGTAGTAATAATAATAGTAATATTAATAATAATAATAGTGCCAGTAATATGGAAATAGGAAAAGCCCCTTAAAACTTATAAATATAACTTTGTTTATGATGTCTCAGGAACACTGAGTAATACTCAGAAATAAAAATCACATGACTCTTTGCAAACTTTCAGCTCATGACTGAAAAGAAACTTTTTTTTTTTCTGACAGATTCTTCCTCCCTGACTTAAATTCTCTTAATAACGCAAAAGACAACAAACAGGGAAATGAATGAGAGAAACAACTGACCACAAATAAATATTTCTATTCTATATTTTTTATTTAACTATTTAGCTTTTTTGGTTTTTGGGTGATGAATCCAACCTAAAAAATTATAAGAACTCAGCGCTGATGCTTTGTTTTATTGATTTTCTGACTGTTCTGTTTAGTATTTTGTGCTTCAAACTCACATCAATCACTTTTTTAATCTCAGTTTTCTGATTTAGTGTCTGTCAGAGAAAAAACTTCTGCAAAGTCTGCTCTCAATTTGGGACGTCCTTCGATATGGCGACTAAGAAACTTCGACCGGTCTCACGGTGGAGAAATGAGAGAGGAGAGAGAGCTGCACACAAACGCATCATAATGTTTTCTTTACCTTTGGAGGAGGTTTTTTCAGCAGCACCAGCAAAGTCTGAAGCACCAGGTTAGAAAAACGAGGACCAATGGGAACGTAATCTGAAGAGAGAGAAACAAATCTCTGTATCAAACATGTTTCATGTTTCTGTGAATGAAAATAAAATCATCAAAAGATCATTTATGATAATAAGAACAACACTAAATAGGATCAGATCAACATTAACTTTCATCACTTTTGGATCAAAATCTCTCTGGAGGACGTTTGGTTCTCACCCAGCAGACGTTCGATGTCGTCCACGACCACACAGCTCAGCTGGGACTTGTAGGCATCTTCAAATATCTATTAAAGGTGATAAAAGGTGATAAAAGTGCCGCGGAGTTCAGATCAAAGCACAAACAGACACATCCACCTCAGCGTGACCTGAGGCCACCACGAAAACAATGACTCACTTCTTTTATTATTTGCGAGCGCCTGTCAGTTCGGCTTCTAAAAGCGTCTGAGGCTGATTTTAATTTTCTAATGTCTTCCATTTCCTGAGGCACTTTGAGTTCTCCAGCGTAATTAAATTTACGAGTGTCAATAAAGATTTTAAACAGAGATTTTGTTCTCTGAAGTGTCACCTTTTTGATGGCTTGGCACTTGGCGCTCTCTGAGTGTCCGATCATCTTGTCGGGGGAGCAGATCTTGATGAAGGGGAACTTGGAGTCTTCAGAGATTTTAGCTGCCAGGGCGGTTTTCCCGCTGTTGGGTGGACCTGAGGGAGACCATCAACAACAAGTCGATTGGTTTGGATCATATTTTTAAGGGTTTATCCGACTTTTAGTTTGAGTCTGGATGCTTTTTTCAGATCAGTAATCCAGAAAAGATGTCACGCACTGAATCCAATTTGTTCATTTTTCTATTCGTGTCAGCTGTAACGATGATCATGTGGTTCTTTCACGATGTGAGAAAAGAAAATAAAGTCACTGAGTTCATCAAGAAAGGAGCAAGAAGAGTTTAACCTGCAGAATTATCCCGATCGCTTCCAGGTGAGTTTTAAGACGTTAGTGGACGAGTTTGATTCACTTTAAGCTCTACAGGCACCACGCTTTAAAAAGAAAAACACAAATTTCTGCAAAGCAACTGATTCGCACACACAAGTCTTCATTCATCACATAAAAACAGCCAGAAATGACAATAAATGTAACATTGCATTTAGCCAACAGCGTCCCTGAACAGTCAAACAGCTACTTAATATCTGTTTTTTTTCATTTTAATGTTTATTCTTGCTTGTTTTTGTACAAAGAGAGCACAGTTGAAACCGAAGTCAAAGTCCTTGTCTGCTGGGGCGCAGATGGCCTAGTGGATCTGGCCGCGCACCATGAGGTTTGGCCCGGGTTCGATTCCCGCCTGTGGCCTGTTTCCTGCATGTCATTCCCCACTCTCTCCCCCTTTCCTACTCTATCCACTGGCCTCCTCTATCCAATTAAAGGCAGAAAAGCCCAAAAAATATCTTAAATAAAAAAAATTCCTTGTCTGCTTTTTGAAGATACTTGGCAATAAAGGAGATTCTGATTCTGATTGTGATTCTGAAACAACCCTAGAGACGACCTGGACGGGTGCAAAAAAACGCAAAAAGTCGAACCTGTTCCGAAAAAATTATGAAGAAAGTTTGTGAGTGAGCAAAGACGATTAACTAAGTCAAATTTCTTTTTCAACCAGCGTCAATTTTGAATAACGAAAACAGACTCAGTGTGCAAAGACCTTAATTCAGGATGTTTGGTTATCATGTCTGAGTTGCAGTAGGTGTGTGTGTGTGTGTGTGTGTGTGTGTGTGTGTGTGTGTCAATGACTGTATATAGAATGGACAGCGTGGCTTCCGCCTGTCACCGTTCTACAATTTTGAAGCCAAAAAACCCCGTTTCTCTAGCCGCCATTGTGCAGCCAGAGTCTGCGCAGTAGAGAATTTCCGGTGGAGCCAAGTAAAAAAGAGAAATAAAAATATTTATTTCTTCCTCTTCAGAAGGTTTAGTCTCCTTTTGGCTCTTTCCCGAAGTTTCTTATATCCCCGGTAAAAACTACTCACGAACGGCAGCTGTCAACTATCGTAAAACGAAACTTATATCGTGGTTTTTAACGTCCAATAACTAATGAGAAACTAAGTTCTCAGAAAAAAAAACACCTGAACACCATGCAGCCAGATGACATCATCATACCACCTTAGCGAAAAGATGAGAGAAACGTTTCTACGAGGTATCGTAATTTTTTAAAGTTTTCCCGGCTCATATCTGGAATACATGGGGAGGCGGGGCTTATGACCTATACTGCAGCCAGACACCAGGGGGCGGGGCTTATGACCTATACTGCAGCCAGACACCAGGGGGCGGGGCTTATGACCTATACTGCAGCCAGACACCAGGGGGCGGGGCTTATGACCTATACTGCAGCCAGACACCAGGGGGCGGAGCATCTGCTGGAGGCTTCAGTTTGAGCCGAACGTCGTTACGTCCACTCATTATACAGTCTATGGTGTGTGTGTGTGTGTGTGTGTGTGTGTGTGTGTGTGTGAGGACGTACCCTCCAGGAGCACAGACACCAGCGGAGTGCGTTCGCTGTTCTCTGTTTGCTGAACCAGCAGCTCTCCATCCTCCAGCACCGCGGTCACCGGGTCGCCCCATCGAATGATCCCGTTCATGATGTAGCTGGCGTAGTCTTCCTGGTTGGTGCCAAACGCCTGAAAAAGAAAGAAAACAGTGAACGTCACACACACCTTTTTCAACTTAACTCATCCGAACTAGAAAAAAAAAGAAACAGAACGACTCACAGGTTTGATGTCGTTATCCAGCGATGACAGGAAGTCGTCCCTGCTGACCTTTAGTCTTTCTGCCGTCTCCAGGTTCACCTCCACTGTGGAAGTGGCCTGAAAAGAAACACACACAACACATTATAAGATTAAAATTGAAAGATAAGTATTGAAAATGAGGAGATAAAATAAAATTAAAGTTAATATAAAGAAAGAAAAAGTGAAACTGAGAAAATAAAGAGTCAAAATGTGGAGATAAACGTCACAAGTATGGACAGAATGTAAAATTTAACACATAAAACTACATTATTACGGGTCAAAAAGTTAATGGGAAATACTCAAGACAAGGAAATAAAAAGTCACAAGTATAGATTTTAGGACAGAGCTAGTTAAAAAATTAAATGGAAAGATAAAAAGTTAAAAAAAAGGAGGATTCAATTTTGATATAAGGAAAGAAAAGGTCAAAATTATGAACAGAATGTCAAATTTAAGAGATAAAAACACAAAGTTCTGGGTAAAAAAATTCAAAATAATAAGATTTAGAAAGTCAAAATTATGAGATAAATCACAGAAGTATGGATTACAAGTCAAAGTAAGAAATTAATAATTTTCAATCATAGGATAAAAAGTCAAAACTACATTGGGGGGGGCTGCATTTCCTTTCAGCAAATGCAGAATGCTGAAATGCTGAGCACTGCATTCTCAAATGAGGACATTGAAAATGAATATAAGAAGATGATAAGTCATAAATACAGTTTTTTTCACTAAAATTGTTGAAATGTTCAGATATATCTAAATGTGGCTTTAAGGTCAAAGTTTTAAAAATAAAGTATCGAAATATGACGCTGGGTCTGAAGAGGTTAATGTTGTCACAGCGTCCAGACGTGTGTGTGTGCTGCTCTTGTCTGACATTAATCATCACCCTGTAATATACGCCGTCCCGTACGAGTGTGTGTGAAAGAGTGTGTGTGTGTTCAACACTTAACAGATGAGAATCTTTCTGCGTGTCAATGTTTGAGCCTTTGCACCTGATAAAACACTTAAGTGAGGACACAAACACACACACGTTAGTTTCTACCGTCCTCACCTGGTGTTGAGCTAAAGAACGATTGAACGATCTAAAAAATAATTAAAGAGACGTGAAGTTTCTGATCTGACGGACTCTGACCTTGATGTGTCGGTTCATGGCGGTGGACTGAGCAGCCCTGACCAAACCCTCCAGCTCGGCGCCGCTGTAGTTCTTCGTCTCCACGGCGAGCTCCTTGATGTCCACGTCAGGGGCGAGAATATCGTGCTGTCGCATCTTCGCCGTGTGGATGTTCAGGATCTGGATTCTTCCGCTTTCATCCGGCAAGCCTGGAAATCCACGAACAATTAGAGCTTTGACTACGGCTTCACAATTAATCCCAACTTAGATCAAATCAATATTCTAATCCCAGACAGTGCAACATTTTTTAATCTCAAATGTTTCAGAATACCAAATAGAATTTTTACATTAGATGTTTTCTGCTCTTGAAGGGTGGCAAAACAGCAAGAAGAAGCAGTAAAAACAAGTTAAAGGTGGCTACAACAGTCAAAAAGCAGCAAAAATTGGCAAGAGTAAACTTGTAAAATAGTCAGAAAGTAGAAAACATGATCCAAAAGTGGCAAAAAAAAGGAGTGCAGAGAGACTAAAATGGGCAAAGAAGCAGAAAAAACTGGCAAGGAAATGGAGAGGAAATTTGAAAATAGCTGGAAAGTAACAACTGTAATAATAAATTTTATCTAAGAGCATTTTTCAGGTCATCCAAGGTCACTTGACACAAAGTAAACAAAGAATCAAAGATACTTTAAGCAAAATATGTAGAATAATAAAACAGTGACAGTAACATCACAAATTGAGTGCAAATGTCAACATAATAAAGGAGCAAAAAAGGATCCAAAAGTGGCAAAAAATGATCCAAAAGTGGCATAAATGATCCAAATGTGATGAAAAATGATCCACAAGTGACAAGAAATGATCAAAAAGTAATCCAAAAAGTGAAAAAAAAAGATCAAAAAGGGACAAAAATGATCCAAAAATGTCATAATGGAGTGAAAAGTGACTAAAATGGGCAAAGAAGCAGAAAAAAATGGCAAAAAAAATTGGAAGGAAATTTAAAAACAGCTAGAAAGTTGCAAATAAATTTCCAGAAGTGACAAAAATCATCCAAAAGTGGCAAGACATGATCCAAAAGTGGCATAATTGATCCCAAAGTGACGAAAAACGATCCAAAAACGGCAAAAAATGATCAACAAGTGACAAAAACTGATCCTAAAGTGACGAAATGATCCAAAAGTGGCAAAAAATGATCCAAAATGTTCCAAAAATGGCAACAAATGGCAAAAAATGATCCAAAAGTGACAAAAATGATCCACAAATGGCAAAAAATTATCCAAAGGTGACAAAAAATGATCCACAAGGGGCAAAAATGATCAAAAAGTGACAAAAAATGACCCAAAAGTGACAAAAATGATCCAAAAATGGCAAAAAATGATCCAAAAGTGATCAAAATGTTCCAAAAGTGGCAAATACATGACTGAAAAGTAACTACAATTGTCAAAATACAGCAAAAATTGGCAAAGAAATAGGGGGGAATTATGGAAAATAGTCAGAAAGTAGCAAAAAAAAAAGATCCAAGATGGAATGAAAAGTGACTTTGGCAAAATGGGTAAAAGTCTCTCACAAATAAAAAAAAAAGTCATGTGTTGCTGTCATGGTCGTATTAGTGTCAGTTTTATTTCCAAAACTGTATTTGTTTAATGATACATGAGTTTGAGGACCTAAAGAAACTGTACCATAAATTGCAATAATGCAGAATAAGGAAAAATAATTGTAATTTGATTTTTTTTTAGAATCATTCAGCCCTACACCTGTGTGAAAGTTTATCAGCACCTGTCACCTCTCACCTATCTCCATCTTCACCTCCAGTCTTCCAGGTCTCAGCAGAGCCTCATCGATCAGGTCGGGCCTGTTGGTCATACCTGAGGGGGGGGAGACGGATGAGTCACAGGTCTGCAGATGTTCAGGGAGCCCTCCACAGTGTGTGTGTGTGTTTACAGGTGTGTTATTTTGCAGAAAGGTAAAGTGTATATGGGTCAATGACAAAAAAGAGGGTCTAAAAACGTATTTTTAAAAAGTTTTGAAAATGGATAAAACATATTTCTAAGTAAAGAATTATGTTTTCTAACAAATTTCAGACGTTGACCAACATTTCAAAGTTTTTAGGTTCATTATTTTTTAGTATTTTTAATTTGAGCACCCAAAAATCAGTCCACCACGTTGGTTTATATACTTTTATATAAATATACAAGGACAATAAAAAAGACTCACTTTAATAACCGTTCATAGAGAGTTCACAGACATCACTGAGTATGTAAAAGTAAAACACACAAAGTAATCTTTTATTTGTGAATAAGATAAATAATTTGATGTTAAAATAACATTTCACATTATTACATTGGTTGTTTCAGTCACCAATGAAGTGAAAAAACCTTTTTTATCAGTATTTCAGAGAAATCTACAAACTTTTCCACTTGGTCACAAATGTCATTTAGGCTCCTCTGGCTGATGCAGTTTCCTGTTTCCTGTTTTATTCTCTTCACTTTAAAATAAAAGTCTAATGTTACGGTTGCACCACCCTGACATTTGACAAGGTGAAAATTACGGGACAAAAGTTTTTTACATTTCTCAACAGCTTTAAAATTCTTTTCATTTGCAAAGAATGTTTTATTTTAAAAGGTTGAAGCATAAAATAATGCCACTGTATTTTTAATTTCCATTTACAATAACTGACATTCAATTTTTAGAGTTTAATTACTGTGGATACTTGTCAGGACGGTTGCACCNCAGTCACCAATGAAGTGAAAAAACCTTTTTTATCAGTATTTCAGAGAAATCTACAAACTTTTCCACTTGGTCACAAATGTCATTTAGGCTCCTCTGGCTGATGCAGTTTCCTGTTTCCTGTTTTATTCTCTTCACTTTAAAATAAAAGTCTAATGTTACGGTTGCACCACCCTGACATTTGACAAGGTGAAAATTACGGGACAAAAGTTTTTTACATTTCTCAACAGCTTTAAAATTCTTTTCATTTGCAAAGAATGTTTTATTTTAAAAGGTTGAAGCATAAAATAATGCCAGACATAAAAATTAAAGGTAAATGTTATTGACTGTAAGTTAAAAATCTCAAATTAATGACACCTATGAACAGTCCTGCCAACGTGGTGGACTGTAAAACCCCCAAACTCCTTGGTTTTGTGTTTTTTTGTACAACATAAAATTATCAAATTTCTACACAAGTTTATTGTGTCCTTTCATAGAATAAAGAAATACATGTGAAAGAGACGTCACGTCATTGACCCATTTCTCTGCGTGATTACCGATGACGAGGATGTTGTTGAGCTGCTCCACTCCGTCGATCTTTGACAGCAGCTGATTGACCACCGTGTCATGAACGCCCGTGCTGCCCGCCATGCTGCCACGCTGTTTACAGATGGCGTCGATCTCGTCGAATATGATGATGTGGAGGCCGCTGTTCGGACCCAGCTGACGAGTTCAAAGAGAAGGAAAGTTCTTACATTCAGAAGTTTCTCTGTACAAACACTGACCTGCTTTAAGGTGGATTAGTTATTGGGAAAAAGTAACAAGCTCCAAAAATATTCTCAGTCATTTTCTGTCACTGAAACATCTTATAAACTGTAACAAATTAAGTCTTTTTATACTTTTTATGAGCCACATTTACCAAACCAGATCAGAAAATGTCTGTAACACTTTACTTTACAGGTAAATTTCATCATTAATCCAACAAACTTTTGACAAATGGTTGAAAATGAGCACACAACTTCTTTAAAATGACCAATTTTGAGCCTCACTCTTGGTGAATATCACACCTGAAGCTTTCTTTGTTATCAAACCAAGGTAAAATATGTCTAAATATAAAGTTACATCATTCATCAATAATCTGTACGGGATCTTGATCATACATTTCAACAAACTTTGGGCTAAATAACTCTCAACTTTAATTAAAAACAATCACCAATTGACACATACTTACCTTTAAATTGCAGGATATTTCAAAGAAACTGGACAAAACAGTTACTTGCTCATGGTTGCATTTGAATATTATTTTAAAGATGTTACATGCAATTTAAAAGAGATGAAAATGGAGTTTTTCTAATTATTACCAAACTATGATGAAACTTACAGAACAGGAACTGAATTGCTTGTAAGAGGGAAAAAAAATCTGGCATTGGAGTAAGAAAAACGCTTCATATATTGCGACATTTATTTAATTTCAGGAAACTTGACAGGTGAACTTTTCTTACCCTGTTGGCGTTTTTTTGTGACTCATTGCAAGACATCATTTTTGTCTTTAAATACCTTGAAATATGACTTTTTTGGACTGGAAAGGTAGATGTGGCTGATGTTATGTCTAAAAAGACATTTTCTACCAAAGATAAGACGTAAACATTTGCTTGGATTTCAGTTTTTTTAGTGTGTTCAGGTGTTTACTCCCAAAAAAACTTCGATAAATGCGAGAAACTTTCAGAGTTTTTCTTGATCCTGACCTGAGAGTCAGCGCTGACCCTCAGCAGAGACAGATGGGAAAAGAGGGAGAGCAGCAGGGTGGGGGGTTATCCCTCCATCTACAGAGCTGTCAGTCTGAGCCGTAGCATTTAAAGCAGGTGTGGAGTCGTCCTGAACACACACTNAAAAGGTTGAAGCATAAAATAATGCCACTGTATTTTTAATTTCCATTTACAATAACTGACATTCAATTTTTAGAGTTTAATTACTGTGGATACTTGTCAGGACGGTTGCACCACCTGACATTTTGGGGGTTTGAGGAACCAAAACACAAAAAAACATGTTATATTTTAATAGTTTAAAGATGTGTTCAAATAACACAGGTTTCATAGAATAAAGAAATACATGTGAAAGGGACGTCACGTCATTGACCCATTTCTCTGCGTGATTACCGATGACGAGGATGTTGTTGAGCTGCTCCACTCCGTCGATCTTTGACAGCAGCTGATTGACCACCGTGTCGTGAACGCCCGTGCTGCCCGCCATGCTGCCACGCTGTTTACAGATGGCGTCGATCTCGTCGAATATGATGATGTGGAGGCCGCTGTTCGGACCCAGCTGACGAGTTCAAAGAGAAGGAAAGTTTTTACACTCAGAGGTTTCTTTGTACAAAAACTGACCTGCTTTAAGGTGGATTAGTTATTGGGAAAAAGTAACAAGCTCCAAAAATATTCTCAGTCATTTTCTGTCACTGAAACATCTTATAAACTGTAACAAATTAAGTCTTTTTATACTTTTTATGAGCCACATTTACCAAACCAGACCAGAAAATGTCTGTAACACTTTACTTTACATCATTAATCCAACTAACTTTTGACAAATGGTTGAAAATGAGCACACAACTTCTTTAAAATGACCAATTTTGAGCCTCACTCTTGGTGAATATCACACCTGAAGCTTTCTATGTTATCAAACCAAGGTAACATATGTCTAAATATAAAGTTATATCATTCATCAATAATCTGTACGGGATCTTGATCATACATTTCAACAAACTTTGGGTTAAATAACTCTCAACTTTAATTAAAAACAATCACCAATTGACACATACTTACCTTTAAATTGCAGGATATTTCAAAGAAACTGAACAAAACAGTTACTTGCCAATTGTTACTTGCTTATGGTTGCGATTGAATATTATTTTAAAGATGTTACATGCAATTTAAAAGAGATGAAAATGAAAGTTTGTCTAATTTTTAGCAAACTATGATAAAAACTTACAGCAACATGTCATAGCTTAAGTTATTTGAAAACAAAAATGATGTCTGAATTGCTTGGAACAGGGAAAAAAAATCTGCCGTTGGAGTAAGAAAAACGCTTCATATATTGCGACATTTATCTAATTTCAGGAAAGTTGACAGGTGAACTTTTCTTACCCTGTTGGCGTTTTTTTGTGACTCCTTGCAAGACATCATTTTTGTCTTTAAATACCTTGAAATATGACTTTTTTGGACTGGAAAGGTAAATGTGGCTGATGTTATGTCTAAAAAGATATTTTCTACCAAAGATAAGACGTAAACATTTGCTTGGATTTCAGTTTTTTAGTGTGTTCAGGTGTTTACTCCCAAAAAAACTCCGATAAATGCGAGAAACTTTCAGAGTTTTTCTTGATCCTGACCTGAGAGTCAGCGCTGACCCTCAGCAGAGACAGATGGGAAAAGAGAGAGAGCAGCAGGGTGGGGGGTTATCCCTCCATCTACAGAGCTGTCAGTCTGAGCCGTAGCATTTAAAGCAGGTGTGGAGTCGTCCTGAACACACACTGGGCTCTGATTGTGTGTGTGAGTGTGTGTGTGTGTGTGTAGGGAGCATTAATAGGAGGTCAAAGACAGCCCAGCCCCTCATTAGGTGGTGAAGAGTGAAGCTCCATGCTGGTGTCTCACAAACCAAACTAACTGTCGCTGCAGGTTTCAGTGCAGATCTCTCTAAAGGGCAGATCTCTCCGCTCCTGCAGAAATTAGTTTTTACCTTTTCAGAGATTAAATCTGTGTTTCAGGGCACAATGGGTGAATACAGGAGCTTGTGAGGAAAGTAAGTTGGGGAAAGTTTTGAACTCATTCGTCATCGCTGCCTGAAACTCGACCCCTGCAGCTACAATAATGCAGTTTTTTCACGTGTTTGTATCGAAGCAGGAGTGTTATTTTCTGTCTTATCAAGCAGAAAAGTGTTGTGCGTCCCTCCGCTCACCCTCTTCTGCTCCTCCTCTGCGTCTGCAAACAGCTTCCTGACGTTGGCCTCAGACTCTCCCACGAACTTGTTGAGGATCTCGGGGCCGTTGACGATCTTTGGCTCGCGGGCTTTGAGCATCTTGCCAATCTGTCGTGCCATCAGGGTTTTACCGCAGCCTGGGGGTCCGTACAGCAGGATTCCTTTCACATGCTTACAGCCTGGAGACAGACAGACACACACACACACACACACACACGGGAGCAGAGAGGGAAAAACAGAGTTAAACACAGAGCGGGCTGTTGCAGCCTGCAGCAAAAAGATTCACCATCCTGTTCAAGAGCAGGATCTTCACTGAAGGAAACACGGGGACAGGATTAGAGCAGAGAAATTAATCTCAAATTAGATTAAATCACAATATTCTAATCGCAAATGGTGCAATATTTCTATAACCTGAAATGTGTCAAAATACCAGATACAGTTTTTGCAGCAGATGTTTAATGCTCAAAACCAAAGAGACAAACTACCTTTGGCAGAAAAACGATCTAAATGTAAAAAAATGTAGTAAAAAATGGTCCAAGAGTGACGAAGAGAGTGAAAGGCGATTAAAATGGAAAAAACAATGGCAAGTCGATTGGGAGAAAACTTTAAAAATAGTCAGAAAGGGAGCAGAAGTGGTGAAAAAAGTGACAAAAAAGCAGTGGCAATTGGTAAAAATGGTCAAAAGCGACAAATAACAGCACAAATATTTGGACAAAACTTGACGAAATTATTAGAAAGTTGCAAAAAATGGTCCAAAAGTGCTAGAAGAAGAGTAAAAGTGATTAAAAGCAACAAAATAGCAGGAAAATTGAGAGGGAAATTTGCAAATAGAGAGAAAAGAAGCAAAAAGTGACAAAAAAAAGTTGCAAAATGGCACAAGGCAACAAAAATAGCAAGAATGTTGGAAAAAAACTGGACAAAAACATCAGAAAGTAGCAAAAAATGGTCCAAAAGTGGCAAAAAAATTAGTGAAATGTGTCAAAATACCCGATACAGTTTTTGCAGCAGATGTTTAATGCTCAAAACCAAAGAGACAAACTACCTTTGGCAGAAAAACAATCTAAATGGTGAAAATGGGGAAAAGACAACAAAGAGTAGCAATAAACATAAATAAAAACTTGTCTAAAGTGGCAAAAATTGACAAAAAGCAACAAAAGTTGGCAAAAAAGTGGGAGGACTTGATTAAATCGTCAAAAAGGAGCAAAAAATTGTGAAAAAGGGAAAAAAAATAGTGGCGATAGGTGAAAATGGCTAAAGCCAATAAAAATATGGCAAGAAGTTGGAAAAAAACCCCAACAAAACTGTCAGAAAGTAGCTCAAAAATGTCAAAAAAGTTGCAAACAGTCGTGGCCAATGGGATAAGACTTGACAAAATTGTCAGAAAAATAACAAAAAGTAGCCCAAAAGTGGCAAAGAAAGAAGGAAGAGTGATTTAAATGGGCAAAAAGCAACTTAAATTGGCAAGAAAATTAGGAGGGATCTTTGAAAAAGAGTCAAAAAAGTAGCAAAAAATGATCTAAAAGTGACAAAGATAGAGTGAAAAGGGATTAAAATGAAGAAAAAGGCAAAAAAAATTAAAATTGCCAGAAAGGGAGTAAAAAAATGGTTTAGGAAGAGGCAAAAACACAGTGATAATTGGTCAAAAATGGCCAAAAGAAACAGAAATGGCAAGAATGTTTGGACAAAATTGACAGAAAGTAGCGAAAAATGGACCAAAAGTGGCAAAGAAAGAGTGAAAAGTGATTCAAATGAGCAAGAATCACCAAAAGTTTGCGAGAAAAATAGAAACAATGGGAGCAAAAATGGTTAAAAAAAGCTGAAAAAAGGGAGTGAAAAGGGGGTTAAAATGCCCAGAGGCAACAAAAAAACAGCAAGTTAGACGGGATAAAACATAAACAATCATCAGAAAGAAACAAAATATTGAACAAAAGTGGTGGAAAAAGAAGTGAAAAGTGACTAAAGTTGGCAAATGTCGATGTTCATTTCGATGATGGAGGACTTAGAAATAATCACACAAAAAAATCGCAATTGCAGTACAGGGGAAAATAATCTGAATTTGGTCATTTTTGTAAATGTTCAGCTGTAGTTTGGATGTGACTGTGACGAGCGTCTCAAAGTCAGAGTGTGACAGTTTTGAAGAGAAAGTGAAGAGCTGAGGAGAAACTGTGATACACTTTGAGTCAAGATAAAAACTTCTGTTGTTTTCTTCGTTTTTCAGAGTCGAGCTGAAGCTCCTGTTAAAAACACAGTGAGGGTCTTTTGCACCTGCTTAATGACATTTAGCTCAGACTAATTGAGAGGCCCCTGATAACCATCGGAGCTGCCATTTGGGCCCGCTGAAGGAAAAGCAGCCGGGCTGACAGGTAGGGGAGGGGGGGGCGATGAGGGAGGGGGGAGTTTTGTTGTTTTTGGAGAGAAAGCTCTGAAGTTCCTGTCTGTCTGTCTGGGGAGCAAAGGGGAGACAAGGTGAAACTTTGAAAACTTTGAAAACTCCGACAGCTCCTCTCCGTCAGCACCTGCTCTCCCTGCTCCCCAAGCCGGCCAATTACAGCTTCACCTTTTCGCTGGATGCTCTATCAGGGTACGCCATCTCATTAAGGAGCCAGCTGGCTGCAGCCAAAGGCCGAGTCCTGCACACGAGCAGCCACATAAAGGTCAGCTCACGCTTTCTGTGGACGCTGCCCTGGGCACTGGTTTCTGCAGCAGTGTCAGTGTGGGCTGTTTGCTACAGAGTCTACAGAGTCTACAGAGTCTACAGAGTCTACAGAGTTTTCAGAGTCTTCAGAGTCTACAGAGTCTACAGAGTTTTCAGAGTCTACAGAGTCTACAGAGTTTTCAGAGTCTACAGAGTCTTCAGAGTTTTCAGAGTCTACAGAGTTTTCAGAGTTTTCAGAGTTTTCAGAGTCTACAGAGTCTTCAGAGTTTTCAGAGTCTACAGAGTCTACAGAGTTTTCAGAGTCTACAGAGTCTTCAGAGTTTTCAGAGTCTACAGAGTCTTCAGAGTTTTCAGAGTCTACAGAGTTTTCAGAGTTTTCAGAGTTTTCAGAGTCTACAGAGTCTTCAGAGTTTTCAGAGTCTTGAGAGTCTTCAGAGTCTTTAGAGTTTTCAGAGTCTACAGAGTCTACAGTCGTCAGAGTCTTCAGAGTCTTTAGAGTTTTCAGAGTCTACAGAGTCTACAGTCGTCAGAGTCTACAGAGTCTTCAGAGTCTTTAGAGTTTTTGAGAGTCTTCAGAGTCTTTAGAGTTTTCAGAGTCTTCAGAGTTTTCAGAGTCTACAGAGTCTACAGAGTCTACAGAGTCTAAAGTCTTCAGAGTCTTTAGAGTTTTCAGAGTCTACAGAGTCTACAGTCGTCAGAGTCTACAGAGTCTACAGAGTCTAAAGTCTTCAGAGTCTTCAGAGTCTACAGAGTCTACAGAGTCTACAGAGTCTAAAGTCTTCAGAGTCTTTAGAGTTTTCAGAGTCTACAGAGTCTACAGTCGTCAGAGTCTACAGAGTCTTCAGAGTCTTTAGAGTTTTTGAGAGTCTTCAGAGTCTTTAGAGTTTTCAGAGTCTTCAGAGTTTTCAGAGTCTACAGAGTTTACAGAGTCTACAGAGTCTACAGAGTCTAAAGTCTTCAGAGTCTTCAGAGTCTTCAGAGTCCACAGTCTACAGTCTACAGAGTCTACAGAGTCTACAGAGTCTTCAGAGTCCACAGTCTACAGTCTACAGAGTCTACAGAGTCTACAGAGTCTTCAGAGTCCACAGTTTACAGTCTACAGAGTCTTCAGAGTCTTCAGAGTCTACAGAGCAGGTTCTTACAGGACCAGGAGTCTGGGAGGGAGGATCAGCACATCTGTGTGTGTGTGTGTGTGTTTGAGGGGAGGGAGAGGTTGGTGTGTGAGTCACAAAGACGACGACCTGATGGCTTTCATTAAAACGAGCTGCAGTCCTTCGTAAAGTGACTCATCATTATAATCTGACAGCTGTCAGAGATGAGTTCAAGAGTCCAATCAGGAACCACGGCTAAACCATTTACAAAAATACTGTCATCATGATTATTATTTCCTATATTGCAATCGCATTTTTGGTGCAATTATTCCTAAATTCCCATCTTATACATTTTTAAACAAACACATAGTAGAACATGAACAGTTTCATTAATTACAGCACAACAACAACAACCCACTACCACTACAACTGGGACTGATTTTTACACATTTTACTCACTTTTAACTTCTTTTTTGCAACTTTTGAAACATTTTTTTGATACTTTCTCACTATTTTCCAGGTTCACCAGTTTTCTTGCCAATTTTCGTAGTTGTTTTTACCCTTTTCTGACATTTTTTACTCTCTTTAGCCACTTTTGGACCAATTTTTTGCATCAAACTGACAATTTTTAAAGATTAATCCAAATTTTTATGTCATTTTTGATGACTTTGGCCACTTTTGGACCATTTTTTTGCATCACACTGACTATCTTTTTTAAGAATAATCCATTTTTTCTGTCATTTTTGATGACTTTGGCCACGTTTGGACCATTTTTTTTGCAACAAACTGACTATTTTTATAGAATAATCCAAATTTTTTTGTCGACTTTGGCCGTTGTACCACTTATGACGTTTTTTGTCACTTTTTTTCACCTATTTTGCTACTTTCTGAATATTTTTAAGTTTCCTTCTTGAATATTTTTGTTGCTTTTTGACCATTTAAGTCTTTTTGGATCATTTTTTGCTACTTTTATGAGTTTTTCCAGGTTTCATCCCAATTTCAAACCAATTTTTATTGCTTTGGTGGCAATTTTCACTACTGCAACTAAGTTTTATTTCTGCTCTTTGCTGTTTTTGCCTCTTCCTTCCACTTAGATTGTTTCTTTTGTAAAGATTACTTAAATCTGCATCTCAGTGATTGAGGGATATTTTTGTTGTTGTTTTTTTTATTGCACACCTTTGTTTACCTCTTTCCCTGGTTGCATTATAGAGGCTGCAGGGGAAATTATTGATAATTTAGGTGGAGTAAGCTGATACACAAAAATCCTGTGGACCATTTATGGAAACAGCAAAATAAGATCAAGAAGAAGAAGTTTGTCTCCTGTCATAACAGATGGAGAACAACTAAAGTAATTCAAAGATTTCTGAACTTATTATCTGATTTTCATTAATCACTGAAGGGATTAAGAGGCTAAAACAGAAGAAAGAGTGAAGATGAAGTGAGGAGAAAGAAAAACACTCACCCATCTGTTCCACGATGTCTGGAGGAAACACTCTGGAGGCGAAAGCTCGACGGAAAATGTCAGAAAACTCTTTATCGAGTCCGCCGATGCCCATTTTCTCAAAGTCCCAGTCGGGGCTGATGATGGACTGACGAGACTCTCTGGTCTTGGATTTTCCTGAAGAAGCAGAATAAAAAAGAAAAAGAACGAATGTTTAATTGTGATTCTGACTTTTGAAGATGAACTTTGGTTGGTTTTTATTCATGAACAGCAATGAAGAGACTGTCACATGGTGGAAAAATAAACAAACTTAACACTTGACCTGACTTAAAAATTCATACATCTCATCAATATAACTTTGTTTTGTGACTGAGATGCTGGTGATGCAGCAAGAAACCTGAAGGAGCTGCTGGGAAATGTGTGTGCAGTCTGCCACCTAGTGGTGTAATGAAGAACTGCGCTAAAAGCAGAAAAATAAAAAAAAAAATACAGTGCATCTTTAAAGTCTCTTTAAAATTTAAAAAGTATATCACAAAGGCAATGATGAGATAATTTAATCAGATTTACACTATGTACTCAGCAGTTATCAAAGTTTTTAATCACATATCATTTGTGTGTTTCAGGTTTCCTATTGATATAAGAAAACAAATATGTTGGAAGAAAACTTTAAAAATAGTCAGAAAGGTCCAAGAGTGACGAAGACAGTGAAAGGCGATTAAAATGGAAAAAAAAAAGGTAAGTCAATTGGGAGAAAACTTTAAAAATAGTCAGAAAGGGAGCAGAAGTGGTGAAAAAAGTGACAAAAAAAGCAGTGGCGATTGGTAAAAAATGGTCAAAAGCAACGAATAACAGCACAAATGTTTGGACAAAACTTGACGGAATCATTAGAAAGTTGCAAAAAATGATCCAAAAGTGCTAGAAGAAGAGTGAAAAGTGATTAAAAGCAACAAAATGGCAGGAAAATTGAGAGAGAAAAGAAGCAAAAAGGGTGAAAAAAGTGACAAAAAAAGTTGTAAAATGGCACAAGGCAACAAAAATAGCAAGAATGTTGGAATAAAACTGAACAAAAGCATCAGAAAGTAGCAAAAAATGGTCCAAAAGTGGCAAAAAAAAAGTGAGAAGTCCTAATTTTTAATCAATTTCAACATGTTTGAGTGTTTATTTACTTTTGTGACTTATTTAAATTGTAAAGAGACTTTATAGACACCCTGTACTTTTTCTGTTTGAAGAAAAACGACAGTTTTACGATGCCGTCACTCACCGATGAGAGTTAAGGAGGAAGTTTCTGACTTTTCAAAAATCACCTGACTGTTCCCCGTCAGCAGACCGATGTCAATCTGAGCACAGAGAAAAAAAAAAAGTTTAAAGCTCTGAGCAACAAACAGGAAAAGTTTCACTCTTATACAAATGTACTTACCATTAAAAATGTTCACTCATAAAGATTAAATATGAGAGATTATCTCAGTTACCTTTGGTTTTTTACCAGAGACGTGTCCTCCTTTAAGGATACTTGGATCCATGGCCTCCAGGTCTTTAACCACCAGGCTGAACAGTTTATCCGAAAAACTAAACACCAGCTGAAAAAGCACAAAAAGAATTTGTTTCCGTTTTTAAAACATTATTTTTGCTTTTCTTTTACCTGGAGATCCGGTGAGATAGTTTCTTTTTTTGTCTTTTTGCTTGGCCTGGTATACCAGAGATTTTTGTTTGATCAATCTTTTTTTTGGACTGTTTCCTTTTGAATTTCCTTGTGGATTATGGGACATTTACGTGCTTAAAGACACTTCGGGTTGGATAGCGCATGTCGCCGACGGACTTTTATTTAAATTAAGACTCTTTGAAACAGTTTGTCGTTGTCAACCGGGGGATTTTCGTTTGAAAAGGAAGTTTGATTTATTTAGGATATGAGAAATTGCATTGTTGGGGTTTATTGGGGGTTTCCTCATTGTTTTTTGTGATTGTTTTAATTGTTGATTGGGGCTGTCGGGTAGCGGGATCATTAAATACCCGTTGCTGCCTAATTTCGCTTTTTCTATTTGTTTTGATTCTGGCCAGTCAAAGAATGAGTTTGAATTGTTTTTGATTGGGTTGAGTTACTTTTTCTTAGCTATTGGTTTCCCGTAAAGATTCCCCCTTGTGTTGTAGCGCAGGAAAGAATTCTGAGCGTTACACAATTAAAGGAGTTTATGTTCCACCTGTGATTATCTCTCACACTCACCTGCTGCCCGACGCTGAAGGCCTGGTTGTTGAAGTGCTGCAGGAACGCGTTGGCCATGTGGTCGGAGTTGTACGGGTTACTGTCCACGCTTTTCTTCTGCAGGAAGTCGATTTCCACTGTCATGGTGCTGATACACTGTTTGGTTTTGTCAAATTTGAAGTTTGTAACTAAAAAAAAGAAGAAAAACAAAGAGGTGAGAGTTCAGCTCAGAAAAAAATCCAACCTTATTAAGGTCATGACCCCATTTTCACAGCATAGTTCTCCAGAGATTTTCTGTCAAGAGTTGAAGTCTCAGCAAAAGCAATTCTGTGGATTTTTGCTCTATAGAGGTCATATAAGCACATTTATCAGTATCCAACTGTGCACATTTGTGTGTTTTGGCTCCTGAGAGGGAACTTTGGCGTGTTTTGACTCCCAAAAAGAACAAATTCATGTATGTTTGCTTTCAAGAAGACAGTTTCACATGTTTTAAAAGGGCATTTTTGTGTAGTTTTGCTCTCAAGAGGGCACATTTATACATGTTTCAGTCCCTTAGAGGACACTTGTGCATGTTGAAACTCCAAGAAAAGGGAATTTTTGTGCACTTTTGCCTTTAAGAAGTTAACTTCTGTGTATTTTGGCTCCTAAAAACGGCCTTTTTGTTTAATTTTATCACACAGGAGGACACTTTCAAACATGTTTTGACTCCCAAAGAGACACTTCCCAGTACATTTGCTCCCATGTGGGCAAATTTCTTTATTTTATCTTCAAAAAGGACACTTTTGCACATGTTTCAGCTCCCAAAAAGAACACATTCAAGTATTTTTGCTTGCAAGAAGACAGTTTCACACGTTTCAGCTTCCTACAGGGCAATTTTATGTATTTTGGCTCCTAAAGGGGCATTTTTGTTTAGTTTTTGCACCCAGGAAGACAGTTTCAAATATGTTTTGAATCCCAAGAGGAAACTTATGCACGTTTGGCCCCTAAAAGTACATTTCCAAGTATTTTTGCTCCCAGGAGGTCATTTTAGTTTGTTTTTACACCAGGGAGGACGCTCCCAAACATGTTTTGGCTTCCAACAGGACACTTTTGCATGTTTTTAGTCAAAAAAAGGGAATTTTAGTGCACTTTTGCCTTAAAGAAGTTAACTGTTGTGTATTTTGGCTCCTAAAAAGGGTATTTTTGTTTAATTTTATCACACAGGAGGACACTTTCAAACATGTTTTGACTCCCAAAGAGACACTTTTATGTATTTTCGCTCCCCAGTGTGCACATTTCTTTATTTTATCTTCAAAAAGGACACTTTTGCACATGTTTCAGCTCCCAAAAAGAACACATTCACGTTTTTTTTGCTTTCAAGAAGACAGTTTCACACACGTTTCGGCTTCCTAAAGGGCAATTTTATGTATTTTGGCTCCTAAAGAGGCATTTTTGTTTAGTTTTTGCACCCAGGAAGACGGTTTCAAATATGTTTTGAATCCCAAGAGGAAACTTATGCACATGTTTGGCCCCTAAAAGTACATTTCCAAGTATTTTTGCTCCCAGGAGGTCATTTTTGTTTGTTTTACACACGGGAGGACGCTCCCAAACATGTTTTGGCTTCCAACAGGACACTTTTGCATGTTTTTAGTCAAAAAAAGGGAATTTTTGTGTACTTTTGCCCTTTAGGGGGTTAACTGTTGTGTATTTTGGCTCCTAAAACGGCATTTTTGTTTAATTTTATCACACGGGTGGACACTTTTGCACATGTTTTGACTCCCAAGAGGAAACTTATGCACATGTTTGGCCCCTAAAAGTACAATTTCCTGTATTTTTGCTCCCAAGGAGTCACATTAATATTTCTATCAGTGTTTTAAGAGGGTGCTTTTGTGTAATTTGGCTCCCAAAGGATCACTTTAGTATATTTTTACACCTGAGAGGATACTTCCAAACATGTTTTGGCTCCCAAGAGGACACTTTTGCATGTTTTAACTCCTAAAAAGGCATTTTTGTGATGCATGTCTCTCTAAGGGGGCACTTTTGCACATGTTTAGGTTCTTAAGTGGGCGCTGTTTTAAATTTTGGCTCCAACAAGGGCACTTTTGTTTATTTTTGCACCCAGTAGGACACTTCTGAACATGTTTTGACTGGAAAGCGGTCACATTTCTTTATTTTTTGTTCAGAAAAGACACTTTTGCACATGTTTTGACTCCCAAGCCGGTACATTCCCAAATATCTTTGAAAACTCAAGTGGTTGAGTTTGGGTCCTGACCCCAAGGTTAAAAAACCCTGAATTAATGGATTATTTCTGAAAGGCCAGTTTGAGGGAAATGATCCCAGATTACTTCCTTATTATTTATATCAAAGATACCAAAGTGACGCTGCTTTAACATTCTGTTTTATGAGGATTTGATTTAAAATCTTCCTCCGGTTTGAGCAGAAATTGACAGATTTTCTTCCTTTGATCAGATATTAAAAAGAGCTTCAGCTGAGGAGAGATTAAAGCATCATGAAGCCTTTTCACTCCCTCACTCTGTGGATTAGATTTTCATTCCTCCTTTTCATTCCTGGAATAAAGACTGAATCATAATAGCGCCCATCACTCTGGGCATCACCTCCATCGGCCTGAGGGTTGTTTTATCAAAGAGGAGCCGTCTTTTTCTTTTTCTGGACGCAGGCCAGAATGAGCCAGATGTGCAGTGACGGCTCAAAAAAATTCCTTCTTCTCTTTGCTTCTCATGACACCGAAATAAAAGTTTACACCTTTTGTCTGCAGCTACTGTCAGTCACATGTAAGCTGCATGAATCCTGTTAAATCTGAGGGTTAGATTTAAAGCTAAAGGCTATTTTATTTCTGCTGCAGGTGACTCTGACTTGAGGAAAGTGAAACATTACCTTCAACTTCTTGTCCAATAGAGACACCAGCCCATTTCCTCTGCAAGAAAAGAACATTTTTAATCCATCGTGACCATCTAACTTTGGATAAAATAAATAGACAAAGCACAACGATGCAACAATCCTCTTGCAGCACGATTTTATTTCACCACACTGGAACTACCAATCATTTTTAGGAATAATTTAAAGCTATGTGTGGTAAAATAAGATCGATTAGAGGAGGTTACAGTAGTACCTGTGAGGCTGCCAAGTTTACAGACGGGAGAAGAGCGGGCAGGCACAGGCAAGATAAAAGAAAAGGAAAAGAAGCAGTGACAGATAGATTGAGACCAACAAAGAGGTCGGTGCAGAGCCCAGAGACAAACACACAAGTTAACACCTGCTGCAGAAAGAAGCTGATGCTGGGTTAAGGTCTCACCACACAAGTGTTACTTTAGTTATTGTTAAACAGATTTTATCAATGTTCTAAGAGACAGAGTCATCTATGTGCCAAGTGCAGTGACTTTTACCTGTGGGAGGCTGAAGCCGATGCTCCCAGAGGGAACACCAGGATGAGACCTCAAAGAAAACACAAACTTGTGGGTCCCGTTGCGTACGGTCACATGTCTGCATCGGAAAGAATTAAATGTAGAAAGGATCAGTTAGAGTAGACAAGACCAATTCCACATTACAATAAAATGACTCTCAAAAACTGTTGTGATTTGTTTTGTCTGAGACGTGACTACAACATCAGTGAATCCTGGTTGTGTCCTACCAGTGCTCATCTACCAACTCCAACCTCACCAAGCAGAGCAAACGTAACCTGGCTCACTGCAAAAACGGAAATCTAAGCAAGTCATTCTGTCTTATTTGTAGTAAAAAATTGTCTTATTGTTCTTAATTTGAGCCATATTCACCAGACCAGGTCATAAAAATGTCTTATTTCAAGTTTTTTAAGACAAAAATGAGGTGTAAATTGCTTGCAACAAGTCAAAAAAATCTGCCTATGGGATAAGACGAATTCGCCCGGGAAGTTTCTTGAAATTAGAAGGATGTCTTAAAACAAGAATCTTTTATCTTATCGCATTAGCAGATTTTTTTTTACTTGTTACAAGTAATTGATGCCTCATTTTTGTCTTTAAAAAACTTGAAAAAAAGCAGTGGCAATTGGTAAAAATGGTCAAAAGCAACAAATAACAGCACAAATATTTGGACAAAACTGGACGGAATCATTAGAAAGTTGCAAAAACATGGTCCAAAAGTGCTAGAAGAAGAGTGAAAAGTGATTAAAAGCAACAAAATGGCAGGAAAATTGAGAGGGAAATTTGCAAATAGAGAGAAAAGAAGCAAAAAGGGTGAAAAAAGTGACAAAAAAGTTGCAAAATGGCACAAGGCAACAAAAATAGCAAGAATGTTGGAATAAAACTGGACAAAAGCATCAGAAAGTAGCAAAAAATGGTCAAAAAGTGGCAAAAAAAGTGAAAAGTCCTCATCTTTAATCAATTTCAACATGTTTGAGTGTTTATTTGCTTTTGTGACTTATTTAAATTGTAAAGAGACTTAAGAATGCCTCATTTTTGTCTTTAAAAACTTAACATGAGACATTTTTATGACCTTGTCTAATAAATGTGACTCAAATCAAGAATAGTAAGACAAATTGTACTAAAAATAAGACATAATGACTTGCTTAGATTTCGGTTTTTGCAGTGTGGTTGTGTCCTACCAGGTCTCATCTACCAACTCCAACCTCACCAAGCAGAGCAAACGTAACCTGGCTCTTCATTTTATTGATAGACTCTCAGGTTTGAACAGATCACTGCAGAATAACTGCTGCATGTGGACAGAAATCAACATTAGCACAAACACATTAGTGACTGTTTTAGCCTTTAGCCTGTGCTCTATCACTCTCCTGTTTGTCTTTCTTCTGCTCTTCTGTCTCTTTTCTGTCCAGCTCCTGATTCCACCACTACTACTAAATAAATCACTGAAATAATTTTCAGAAGAGAAAAACACTGATCTCTCTTCTCACTGATAAACTTTGTCAGCAGGTGTGGTGTTGCCATGGAGACTTTGGCATACCTTAAATCTGCGAGATTTGAAATTTAGTATGATACTTTTTCAAGATTACTTTAAAAAGTTCCCACAGTCCCTTTAAAAAGCTGCATAAAATCACCTTTATCCAGATTAAAACCTTTAAAGTTCACAAAATTCCAGTTACTTGTGCTCTATATGAGATGAGGCACCATATACTTTGTCCACAGGGGGGCGCTAAATTCCACCTTATAGATCCTGAAACTTTACCTTTCTCAAAGTTGTGTCAATCCGACTCAAATATAAACACACTAAAGGTTTTGCATTGAATAACAAAAGCCTGGGTACAATAATATGTTACAAGTTTCTTCAATTTGTCTGATTTCAATGATATTCAATAGTAAAAAAAAAAACTTGAGAGAGACTACAGAGCAGGAAAAAATAATTGTGGTTATTCAAGAACAGTTTAAACAGGCTGCATGTGAAACATCACACACAAATCTTGTTTATTTGCACCAATAACCTTGTTTTAAAGCATTAATTTGATCGTCGAGGACAACGCCTGCGTCTTCCCAGATGTTCCTGTTGTTTCTTTCCACCAGAGCGACTCTAAACATGCTGACAGACGTGAATCCCACACATTAAGTTAACCCTTCACTGAATATTCAGCCCACACTTCCACATCCTGTCATGACGCTATCTCTTAATACGCCGCTGGGTGTTGGAGGAAATCCCACTCACTGTTCAAACTGCGACTCGTCCTTGATGACGACACAGTTGGTCAGCGACAGTTCGTCCGTCGGGCATTTCGCCGCGAGCATCATCTGACGGGAGAGAAACACAAACAATAACTTCACTGAGTTTCATCAATGAACTCTCCCTGAACGCCGGGATGACTCACAGCTGATGTGAGAAACGACAAAGAACAATGGATTCATTGAAGAGTTTCAGGCACATTTTTAATCTTTGATGTAATTGCAAAAGTGTGATTCACTATTTACAGCCTGGAAAATCTGATGTCTTTCTTTGAATTGATTGATCTGCTCAAACAGAGACTAAAGAAGGCAAGGAAGGTTTCAGAGTTTGTATGAGCTTGAGATGAGGGCCACAAATGTGATGATGTGACGGCCTATATTCAACTGAAAACACCACAAAGAAAAGATATTTACTGTTCAAACTGACAAACTTCATTGTTTTGTTGCAAATATTCCCTCATTTTGAATTTGATGCTGCAGCTGGAGCAGGTTCATGTTTCCACTGTGTTTCATCACCTTTCCTTTGAACTGAGGACACCAATCGTTGAAGCTTTAAACCTGGAAGGTCAGTCTAGTAGCTGCACTCTTCTACTACGGAGCCACGCTGTTGTAACAGGAGCAGAATGTGTCTTGGTTTCATTGTCTTGCTGAAATAATCAGGGACGTCCCTGAAAAAGACAAAGTGTCTTGGATGGCAGCAGATGTTGCTCCAAAACCTGTTTGTACCTTTCAGCATTAAAGCTGCCTTCACAGATACTGGGACACTTACCCATGATGCCATGGTGGCGGCGGCGTTTGTGTGTGTTGTTGATGTCTGACTTTGTCTTTGCATGGTAGAGTTTGAACTGTCACTTGTAGATGTAGTGATGAACTGTGTTAACTGACAATGGTTTTCTGAAGTGTTCCTGAGCCCACGTGCTAATATCCTTTACACAATGATGTGGGTTTTTAATGCAGCGCCGCCTGAGGGGTCAAAGGTCACGGCCATTCAATGTTGGTTTTGGGCCTTGCTGCTTACGTGCAGAGATTTCTCCAGATTCTCTGAATCTTTTGATGATATTATGGTCTGTAGATGATGAAATCCATCAATTCCTGCAGTTGGACAAAGTTGAGAAACATTGTTCTTAAACTGTTGGACTATTTGCTCACGCAGTTGTTGACAAAGTGGTGAACCTGGCTCCAATCCTGACACTCACCTGTTCAACAGTTGTTTTTTCAGCATCATCAACTTTATCAGACTTTTACTATCATAATTTTCTGTTTTTATTTACGTCTTATTCAACGTCCCAGCTTCATTGAGGTTGGTGTTTTACTACAACACCCGTCTACGCGCTGAACGCTTCTTGTTAAAGTTCACTCGTCAGGACACCAGGACATGACACCCACATGTGACAGCTGAGGTCCAAGACTGCAGACATTAATCTGCCGCCGTAACAGCCTTCAGTCTTCTGGGAAAGTTTCCCACAAGATTTTGGAAAGTGTTTGCAGGGATTTGCTCCCATTCAGGCTGAGGAACATTAGAGAGGTCCAACAGTGATGTGACAAAGTTTGGCTCACACTCTGTGATCCAGGGGAGAAGTCACAAACAGTTGGACTATTCGCTCACACAGTTGTTGACAAAGTGGTGAACCTGGCTCCAATCATGACACTCACCTGTTTCCAATCAACTTGCTCACCTGTGGAATGATCCAAACAGCTGTTTTTTCAGCATCAGCAACTTTATCAGACTTTTATTGACCTTATCTCAGCTTTTTAGGAACAAGTTGCAGGCACCAAATTCAAAATGAGGGAATGTTTGTGATATTTGTTTTGTTTACATTTTGCACAGCCTTGTGTATTCGTGTACATTTTGTACTTTTTGCACTAAACTTTTGCAGGATCCTTCTGTAAAACATGCTTTCTCTCTGTGGTCTCTCCCTGCTTTTGCTTCATTTGACAGCAATATTTGACTTCTTATGAACTAAAACTGACCTGTTGCATGAGGCAAAACACTCACATGCACAAACAGAGACACTTTGATCCCAATAGAGTAGAAAATAGAAAGTGAATATCCATGAAATAGTTTAATATTTGACTGTTATTGTTGAAGTTTAAAGCTGCTGACTCCATTCATTTATCCGGCCTTTAAACTTAAGCCACATTTACAACATGTCAACAGTGTTGTTGTCGCCTTCAGTGCAAATTAAAAACCACATATTTGAGGTAATTATACATATAATGAATGTGAAAGTTGCTGTAGGCAGAGAGAGTGGTCATAAGATCCTCTTTTCCTCTTCCGGGCTGAAGCTTTAAATGACAACTCACTATTCTGTCACTAATGCTAAGCTAACCAACTTTACCACTTAAACAAAGCTTCACCTCCTTCAAAAACACGTCACTTTGAGTGTAAAGTCATTTCTGTGTCACGGTGTAAATGTAATTAACCTGAATATTGTCTTCACTCACCCGTCCGCTCATCTTTGAGTGTTTTTTTGCTCCAGTTTAAGTGAAATTCAGCAGAAACTGTTTCACCGACAAAACTGCAGAGACGGCAGTGACGTATGCGAGGGGGCGGGGTCTCTGGGTGGGGGTGTGATGTCATCACGCACACGACGTAAACGAGTGCAAGTGAAAAGTAAGAGTTGAGTTAAAAAATCAGAATTCTTAACCTATACAAGTACAGTTATCACCATTTTAGATAATAAAATCAAGAGTTGGCTGTGTTGAATTTTTTTTGCCCATTTTATGTTGAAATCTTGAGATTAAAAAGTCAAAATTTCAACATTTTTCTCATAGTTTGACAATTCTACTCATGTTACTGAATTTATCTCAGACTTTTAAGACTTGAACATCCTAAAAAAGTTGAATTGTTGTCTCATAATTTTAACCTAACTTTGATTTATTTTTTCAATCTGAAGACTTTGACTTCTGAACTCAAAATTATGACTTTAAATCTCAAGAATTTGATTTTTTTTCCCCTCATAATTTTTATTTCAAGGATTCAAGGAGTTTTATTGTCATTCAACCCATGTAAAACATGGGTGGGATGAAATTAGGTTACCCTGGTCCCGGAGCAAGCCCAATCATAGAAATGAGAATAATAAATATATACAAATATACAATAAAAAAGAGAATAAAAGAAGGACACAATCAACTAGCCTTTTTAACAAATAGACAGAATAAAATAATAAACTGTGCAAAAATTGCAGTGTTCATTTGTCGGGGACTTAAGACTTGAATATCCTAAAAAAGTTGAATTGTTGTCTCATGATTTTAACCTAACTTTGATTTCTTTTTTCAATCTGAAGACTTCTGAACTCAAAATTTTGACTTTAAATCTCAAGAATTTGATTTTTTTTCCCCCTCATAATTTTGATTTATCAGAAACACTTGAATTTTTTTACTGAAAATTATGACTTTTAATCTCAAGATTTTGAATTTTTTCTTCACAATTTTTTAAATTTTGACCTTTTCACACAATATTGACTTTTTACTTTCACTTCTAAACCAAAAACTTTGACTTTTAATTCCAAAAATTCGAATTTGTATCTCACAATTTTGTCTTCTTATTTCAGAAGTTTGGCTTACCCCAAAATCATGACTCCTGATCTTCAAATTTTGATCAATTTTTAATCTCAAATATGTGTTTAATGAGGCCTCTTTATTTGTCAACTGGCAAAAATGGGCTTATTAACCTCATTTAAATGTATAAATTATAATTTTTAACAGATTTGACGTCTTAATTACTTAGTTAGCAATTAGACATAATTTATTTAGGTTGGAGGCAATGGTGCGAATATTAAGCCTCACGGGAGACAAGATTTTTCCATTTTCATGGTCTGATTTAGTCGCTCCTTATATTTGCCTTAAATCAAAATAAAGTATTTAAGAGGAAACATTCCTCTGTGTGAATTCATGACAAAAGACAATCCCAAACTGTCAGTTGAACTGATTTAATGCCCTTTGATGTGAGGATATTCTTTAAGTGACAAAATAGCAGCAGGAGAAAAAGACCGGAGTGAATTCTGTGATTTCATGTCAACATTTGTTTTTTCTGTGGCGAGTTAAAAATTATTCCTGACCCCAGAATTCATCGTTTTTGCACATTTTCTTCCTCATACTCCCATTCTTAACTGCATTTCAAAGTAACATATAAGTCCAGCTTTCTTTTTTGTTAAACTTTACAGGAGGAATCACAGCTGAGTGGCCACCATGACAAATTATAATCAGCATTTTTTTTGTTTTTGGCAAAAGACAAGACAAAATCCTTAAAATACAAAATATTTATTTTTGAAAATGTCTTTTTATAAGAGAAAAACAAACAAAAAAAAATCAAAACCAAATCAAAACCATACAAATTGTTTGGTTACTAGCATACCACACTAGTGCTAGGAACTAACAATGAAGAATTGCTCACTCAGGGATAATTCACAGACGTTTAGAGGCGACGATGATGAAAACATCTCCACCTCCGCCTCCGCCCTCAGATTTTATATTGCACCCAGAAAGTGAGGCAAACCGAAGCGCCGAAAAAGTGGCACTAGTGGTGAAATGGCATCCTGTCTGTTCTGTGAACGGACACAAGCAGGGTGGGCAGACATGTGGCAACCATCTGATTCTCTTTTTTTTTTTTTTTTCAGTTAAACAAAACACAAACCAAAAACAAATCGAGTGAGTTTAATACATATCTGAAATACAGCGGGTACTTAACTGTTGGCATTGATATGGTGAAGGGAGGGGAAAATAAAAAGCTAGAGGGAGCTCTTTGACAAAATTCAGAATCCTAAGGAGTATCCCAGCCTTCGAAGAACTGAACAGTGTGCTTCTGAAAGTTATGAAGAAAGAGAAAAGCCTCACGTCTCACGCGTACGCAGGTGGTAGCGGAGAGCGAGGCCACAGAGGTCAATGTTGCACCTGTGAGGTTGCAGTGGAAACAGCTTTAAGGCTCGGTAAGACCAACCTTAGCGCAGATATAAACATCTATGTATTCTTAAACCTTTAATCTGTTTTTTTTTTTTATTATTGTGGATGTACAATATTCCCTGATGGCCTGATTTGGCCGCTGAGTGTTACACAGAATCCTGAAGAGATATCAAAATGAAAGAAGAAAAAAAAACAGAAGAGAGAAGTGATGACATTGTCCATGGAGGGAGAGGAGGGGGAGTTTGATGGGGGAATCCTGTTGCAGTTTGTGGGACTCTTAATCGCTCTCCCTTGTCCCGTTCTTAAAATGTTACACACGCTGGTCAAACACACACAGTTCCTCCATCACACTGCCGCAGAAATCTGCTCTGAGGACGACAGGAAAACACGTTTAGTGACGAGCAAACAAAGACAAACACAGAAGGTTTCCTCGCTCCGATGAGTCGTCTCGTACCTATGTCAGCTTCTTGGCTTTGTTGTAAAGTGAATCCACGACTTTGCTCATGTTCTGAATTGTTTCCAAGGCTGCTTCGTACGTTTTGTCCACGGGAGGTTCTTCAAATATTATCAACACACCTTCTCCTTGGTCGAGGATTCCTGCAGCAGAGTCACAAACGTTAATATGAAACAACACAGGAAACTTCATGTCTGACAAAATAATTATACTGTGATTATTATTTCCTTCTTTCTCCAAAATTTTCTTGCTCACTTTTCAACCATTTTTTACTCTGTTTTGACACTTTTGGCATTTTTTTTTATTCCTTCTCACTAATTTTCAGGTTCACTCCCAATTTTCTTGTCAATTTTTGAAACTTTCCAATCTTTTTTTCCAGCTTTTGGACTGTTATTGCAGTTTTATCCAAACTTTCTTGGCATATTTTGATGACTTTGGCCATTTTTACCACTTTTCTATGTTTTTTAACCCCCTTTTTTCCCCCATTTTTGCTACTTTCTGTATTTTTACAACATATGTATACGTTGCCTTTTGACCATTTTACCACTTTCTGTGTTTTTAAACAAACTCATTGTAGAACATGAACAGTTTCATTAATTACAGCACAACAACAACAACCCACTACCACTACAACTGGGACTGATTTTTACACACTTTACTCACTTTTAACTTCTTTTTTCACACTTTTTTGTCCATTTTTTGATACTTTCTCACCATTTTCCAGGATCACTCCTAATATTCTTGCCAATTTTTGTTGTTTTCACCCGTTGACACTTTTCACTCTTTTTTTTTTTACTTTTGGATCATTTTTTGCATCAAAATGACTATTTTTTTAGTTTGATCCCAACTTTCTTGCCATCTTTGTTGCTATTTGGCAATGTTTTAATTACTTAACTGTTTTCATCACTTTTTTCACCAATTTTGCTACTTTCTGAAATTTTTAAAGTGTCCTCCAACAATTTTCTATTAAATTTTGGTTGCTTTTGACATATTTTCACTACTTCTTTTGTTACCTTTGGACAATTTTTGATACCTTCTCAAATTTTTCCAGATTCACCCCAAATTTAAATGCTAATTTTTGTTGGCTTTGCTCATTTTTTTTAACCACTTTTCACAATTTTTTGTCACTTTTTCCACTGTTTTTACAACTTCCTGAAGTTTCCTTCAAAATTTTCTTACTTATTTTTGTTGCTTTTTGGCCATTTTAGTCACTTTCCACTATTTTTTGTTAATTTTGGATAATTTTTCTGCTACTTTTTGAGTATTTCCAGGTTTTATCTCAACTGACAAGCCAATTTTTGTTCCTTTCTTAGCAATTTTTACCACCTCAAACTCTTCTTTTAATGCTGCTATTTGCTGTTTTTGCCTCTTTTATTACCACTCATATAGTTTCTTTTGTAAAGGTACTTTTTAACAGTTTGTCTCTTTGGTTGAGTAACTCTGGTGTAGAACAGAAAACATCTGCTGAAAAAACTTTATCTTATATTCTGACAAATTTCAGGTTAAATAAATATTACACTGTATATTATTACAATATTGCAACAGGACATAAATTTCCCAGCCCGAGAAGTTACCGTGAAACTTTTTGTCCAGGATCATCTGTGATAACTTTCTCTCGACGTCCCCCTGAAAAAGAAAAGAAATAAATGAGAAAAGAGACAACTTGAGAGGATTTAACAGATTCAAGCATCATGTAAATGTTTTAAAAGAAATAGATTCATACCTTCGACAGTTTGATAAGACCTGATATGTGTTCTATCTGAAAAAAAACATGAGACATTAAATTTAAAACTTCAACCTCTGAAGACTTCATATATATGAACATTACATTTTTGCCTCTCAGACCCAAGAATCTCCTTTTTTTTTTGTTTTTTACTTTGATTAATCAGCCACATTTTATCGCTAAATCACAATGTGGGGAAAGATTTGATTATTTTTCCAAATCATTCAGCACTAATTCAGATTTTAATTCATTTTTGTCTTAAAATATCTCAAAATAAGACATTTTTCTGGACTGGTTTGGTGGATGTGGCTCCTTTCAAGTCGGAATCCATTTTTTTTTTAACTAAAAATAAGACAAAGACTTGCTTAGACTACAGTTTTTGCAGTGTTTAATTTCAGGCGGGAGATTTTCTGATTATTATTCTTATTACCTGTACTCTGGAAAATGGTTCAATAACTCGGATGAGGTTTTGTTCCAGCAGGTTGTCGTACAGTTTGGCCAGGTGAGTGTTGATGATGGGGTCGTCCCTCAATTCTGCTCTGTACTCTGTTAGGGCCTGAGAGGAAAACAACATTCACTTTTTAAAAAAAAGCTTCAAATCCTTGAAAATCTGAATTCAAAGTTTAATCCAGGAGAAAAATGCAGGCGACTGGATGAAAAACAAGTCAACAAACAGAGTAAAGTGTATAAATCTTCACCTTTTCAAAGTCTGCTAATGATCGGTTCTTGCTCGCCTGAGCGACGCATTTCAGTGCATCTGTCTGGATAAATAAGAGAAGAAAACATAAATGTCACTCTCCAATCAAAAAGCTGCTTTACTTCATCATTTCTGGGGAAAGAGTTTGTTTGTACCTGTCGGCCGGCGTATCGCAGAGCCAGTTTACCACTTATAAGGGCTTGTACTTCCTCTGGTCTGAAAAAGATAAAGTCACATTTAAGTCAAACGAACATCAGTAATAACCTGAAGTTATAATTAAACTGAGTTTGTGGCAGCGCTCACAGGTTGAGGACGATTTTGCACAGAAGCATGTATTTCAGCGCCGTGATGGCTCTGGGGCTGTCGATGGAGTCGTAGCCCTCGAACGCCTCGAAGAAGTAGGAGTAGGCCGTCTTCCAGTCCTTCTCCTCGGCCGCGTGGATGATCCCTGCACAGACAGAGACGTTAAAGCCAAAACAAACCGTTCGCCTGGGACTGAAGATAAACAAAAACAGGAGGAAGGTGCAGAGCGAAGAGTAAACACTGAAGCTGCTGTTTGAAAACCGTGTATAAAACATCATCTAATAATAATGTTTCTTTTGTATGGTGTCCCCCTGAGCTGCTTCAGCTCTTCGTCTCCTCTACAGTCAGAAAAGCTCTGACCTGACTGCATGTCCAGAGCTGCCTGGAGCTTGGGGGGACAGTAGATGGCGTTGGCGGTGGTCCTGGCTGAGGTGAGGGCTGCGCGGGCCTTGGGCAGGTTACTGAGAGCGTGGTACGTCTTACTTTCCAGCAGCTGAACCTCCACAAGGAGAGCTTTGTCATCCATCTTTTTCAGCTCCTGGAGCAGCTGGGAGCCTGAAGAGGAGAAGAAGAGAAGAAGAAGAGTTTGAGTTATTGTTGAAAAAACTTTGTACAATAGTTAGAGGAGGATTTATAATTTCTTCTGGAGATCAATACATTACAGTTGGACCAACAAAGTGTTTGTGAGCAAAGGCTGAACAATTTTGGAAAAAGATCTAACAGATTTTCTTGGCAGATATTATGATTTTAGGTTTTCACAATGTACAGAAACATTTTTAAACTTGACAGAAAATTACATCAAACTGTCGAAACATCAAAAGGTCAGTATTTTAAGATAAGAAGTGGAAATTTAGAGAAATAAAGACAAAATTCTGAGATAAAAAGTCAAAATTTTGGGTAAAAGAAAATAAAAATTTTGAGAAATCAATTCGATATTATATGAAAAAAGACTAAACTTTCACATTAAAGGTTAAAAATTTAAAATAAAGACAAATGTCTAAGATAAAACACCAATTTTTTTAGATGAAACTTTAATATTTTGAAATAAAGGCAATATTTAAGATGAAAAGTTGAAATTATGAGAAATTAAGACAAAATTATGAAGTGAAAGGCAAAATTTGAGATAAATAGTCACATTTTGACTTTCCTCAAAACCCTGAGTCTGAACTCTAAATACAATTCTTGCTATTTCTAAACCGGACTTTTTAAATAATATTTTTAGTTATAACAACTGACGAACAAAAGGAGACATTTTGACTCTTAAATTTTAAAAAATGATGTTGTGCAAAATCTTTCATTGTGTTAAGTTTAAAAAGATGAATAAAATACTAAACAATTTAAACAAAAAACAAAGTTAAATAAGTGATAATTAAAAAAATTAAGAACAAAATCGAACAATTCCAAGGGAAAACAGATTTTTGGTTTTCCAGTGAAAGTTAAAGGTGGACGAATTAGTTGAAGCACGAACACAAACAAGAAAATAACTGGAAATTGGAGAAAGGAGCTCTGAGTAAACACATCTCACTTTGGTATTTAAACAGTTTTCTCCTGAGCAGATCAGAGCAATAACAAATCCTTGCAGCAGTTTTAAGACTTTTTTCATTGTTGTATTAAATTAATTTTTCTGGCAAAAATCACAAAAGTTAATTAAAGCTGGAACTGAATTGTTAATGTGTAAAATTCCTTTCCCTGAAAAAGAAAAGACAACATCTTTGTTCATAAACCGATGAGCTCGAACTGCTCACTTTGCACTTTGGACCTTGTGAAATTGTTTACGACAAGAGACCGAGAAAATGACCTCACTTTTTACCTTCAAAGGAAACATTTATATTTTCTTAATTCCTAAAATTCTTCATTTATTCAGACATTTTCTTTATTGGAGACTCTTTTAGGTGAGCATGGCTTCAGCTGATATTTTGTTGATATCTTGAATGTTCATATTTCGTGATCACGATGTATCGTCCGACTGATTAAATATGAAACAGAAATGTGTTTTTCTAAAGGTTTTAGTTTTTAAGTGGACAAGAAAACATCTGTGTCAGTCAAAGCAGCATAAACCAGTGAGAGCCAAAGGCAGAATCTTCTTTTCTCTGTGAAGTCACTGAAGCAGAAGGTGGACGCTGCTCTCTGCTAAAAGATAAAAATGTCCCGTTTCTGAACACTCACCGAGCGCCAAGGCCTCCTGGTATCGTTTGGTGTCAAAATAGAGTGAGATCAGTCGAGCCTGAAAGAAAAGAAAGTGGAGAGTGACCTTGACGTGAACTATTCAGCATCAGGACGAAAAAAACAAAGCAGGACTCTGTTGCAGATTTTGCATTTTTAGTTTTGAAATCCTGCAAAGTTTGGGTGATTTATTCGACTTGAAAGATCTTAAAAATGAATCCAGAGCTTTTTATGATCTTAAGAATGAACCTGCATCCTTGAATGAACTGAGTGAGTCGACACTTTTCTCTGAGAAATCTCTGGCATTTCAAAATGTCACTTATTACAAAGCAATTCATGGAAAAACAGTGTAATTAAACGCCTTTCACACACTTTTATGACGAATGCTGAGCTCCAGACGGTTTGTGCTTTTCTTGAGAACACCCGTCACAAGAAAGATGAAGCAGCTGCTCTTTAAACTGGAACACTGAAGCGTTTAAGTGTTAATCAACTCCTCCGTCATTTCCTCCTCACACCACTCAAAGATAATCTCAGCTTCCAAACTTTTCTTAGATTTATCTTCCACACATTAGACTCTGTGCTTATGAAAATCTTGTTGATCCTGTTTTTTGTCGTCCGGCCAAAAAGCTGCAGATATTCTTGGCCGAGCGTGTGAACCTCATTTGGACACAAAGCTCATTTTGGCTGCTTCAGTCGGATGATGATGTCATCAGAGACGACAGGCTTCGTTAGATGAATTAGCGTCACTCGCTGTCATCCCCCACAGGCAAAGTGAAAACATTTGCTTTGTCATAGTTTTCAAACTTCATGTGTCAGAAATCTCACAGCTGAAAACCCAAACGCTGACTCAGAGGAAAGTTGAAATCAGAGTCTCCTTCTGAAATCTGATCGCTGTGATGCTTCTGTTTGGCGAGAACACTTTTGGTTTTACGATCACTAATAAAAAAAAAACACATTCTTGCCGACACTAACAAGGAATAATAGTAGCCTCATAACCCAAACAGTTATTTAAAACATTCCTTTACTGTTTGAGGGGAACATTTTGTATAATGGAAACAGAAATAATTGATTCCATTTCAACCAGATAAAAACATAAAACAAAAAATCAGCTTTGTCAAATTTTTTTTTTGCCAATATTTGGTCAAAAGGTTAAATAAATGAGATAAAGTAAAGATTTCAGCTCATTAAAATCACAAATTGTTGACCTTTTTATCTAGAATTTTGACTTTTTGTCTCAAAATTATATATTTAGTCAAAAAAATTCACATTATCTCCATATTTGGATTCTATCTCTATATTTAAATGTTTGAATCTCAAAATTTCAGATTTTATTTTTTGGAAGTTTTGACTTTTTGTCTCAAAATTTTGACCTTTTTATATAAAAATTTTCACTTTATGTGGGCCAAAAAGCCTCTCAACAAAGCCAAGTTGTAATTTTTATGTTTTCTAACTGGCAGAAATGGGTGTCCTTAATAATGCTTAAATGAATTGAGAGAAAAAAATTCTCTAGTGCAATAATTTAAGCACATCCATGATTTCACGATTTCTTGCTCAACATCAATGGTCTGTAGATCAAACTGAGAACAATGCAACAACATTTTGGAGAGTTTCATATAAATCTCCCGTTCAAAATTTTACCACCAAAAAGGAGGAACATGTCCGGTCAAAAGAGGAAGATTGGTCACTGAAGTTTACCCCACTCAAAACATCAGATTCAGTTTGTCCTCGTACCTCCAGAGCTTGCCTAAGGAAGGTTCTCTTCTCCGCCTTCGCCCACTCGATGCACTCGAGACACAGCTCCACCTCCTGCCCCGTAGCTGCCTCCATGTCGAGGAAAAGGTCCAGCAGAGAGCGGACCAGTCGAGCTGCCTTAGCTTTGCTGATGGAGATCAGGAAAGGCCTGACGAACTTCAGGAGACCCCCGAGTTCTAGAGGACAAAAACACAACACATGCAAATATTTCAGACACTTTCTGCGTTTGATTACTCATAAAGGGCCTCATTCACAAAACGATCGTACACACAAATTTGTGCCTAAACCATGCGTACGAATGTTTGACGCACAAACCTGTGATTCATCAAAGTTTTCTTTCCTGAATTTCTTCTTACTTTGCGAACAAATTTAGAACCACCTCGGACCATGAGTACGCACAAATAATGAATTATCAGCTGTTTATATAACCTAAAACACTAAAAACATAACATTTCAAAACTACTTTCAGTAAAATAAAAAAAGCCAAAAAATAGAATTCATTAATTAAAAACTGTGCATTGACTAAATTTATTAAAAAATCATGAAACTGACACATTTTTGTGATAAGCATGCTTAAAATATTGAATATTGAATAAAATACTTAGTTTAGATAAAAAATAAAATCATGTGCATATCAGAGTGTCACATTATTTTATGTTGATTAAATCATCAACTGTTCTGACAAACAGTTTCATAAAGTTGTGCAAACTGAATGAAGACGTAAAATAATTTGTTTCTTCTTCTGAACTAATTTACGCACGGTGGAGCGAACAAAAACGGCTGCTATACACGTGTCATGAATCCGACGGTGATTTTGTGCATTTGCTCATTTCGTGCGGGGAGTAAGAACATTTCCACGCATTTATTCGTGAATGAGGCCCAAAGATGTCAGAAAGTAGAAATTTTACCTGCAGCCTGTCCGGTCTTGGCCAAGAGTGTCCCCAACTCCAGGATACTCTGTTCTTTGACCCTGACAGCTTCCTCATCGTTCTCTTGAACATCTCTCCTCACTGTGGCAGAAAAGCAGGTCGACATGTTGAGTCAGAAACACACAATGATCAATGACGTCCCCTTTTTTTGTGTCCGAGTGCAATATTTCCTTCCATCATGAATTGAGTATTTCATCACATGTATTTCTTTATTCTATCTTTGGACACAATAAACTTGTGTAGAAATTTGATAATTTTATTTTGTACAAAAAAACACAAAACCAAGGAGTTTGGGGGTTTTACAGTCCACCACGTTGGCAGGACTGTTCATACCACAGTAATTAAACTCTAAAAATTGAATGTCAGTTATTGTAAATGGAAATTAAAAATACAGTGGCATTATTTTATGCTTCAACCTTTTTAAATGAAACATTCTTCGCAAATAAAAAGAATTTTAAAGCTGTTGAGAAATGTAAAAAACTTTTGTCCCGTAATTTTCACCTTGTCAAATGTCAGGGTGGTGCAACCGTAACATTAGACTTTTATTTTAAAGTGAAGAGAATAAAACAGGAAACAGGAAACTGCATCAGCCAGAGGAGCCCAAATGACATTTGTGACCAAGTGGAAAAGTTTGTAGATTTCTCTGAAATACTGATAAAAAAGGTTTTTTCACTTCATTGGTGACTGGAACAATTTCCATGTCAGGTGGTACAACCAATGTAATAATGTGAAATGTTATTTTAACATCAAATTATTTATCTTATTCACAAATAAAAGAAATGAAACACACAAAATGAAAATGTATGAGTCACTACAGACACTTGAGAGATACTTGCCAATAATTTCACACAGAAAAAATAACAGGAACATATAAATATATTTTCATATATTTGGTTGCGCCACCTGACATTTTTGGGTGCTCAAATTAAAAACACTAAAAAATAATGAACCTAAAAAATTTGAAATGTTGGTCAACTACTGAAATCTGTTAGAAAACATAATTCTTCACTCAGAAATATGTTTTTTATCCATTTTCAAAGAACTTTGAAAGAAAAATTTACTCTCTTCTCTGTGTCATGGTCATGATTGTGTGAGTACAGTTGAAGCATCTTCATGTGTTTAACTGCATGAAAAGTTGATCCAAAAATTGCAAAATAAGTAACCGTACAAATATGAGATGAATAGCAGAAGTCAGGAGGTGTGTGTAGAATGGATAAATGTATTTAAAGTGAATAAACTGTGTTGTTAAACAGCTTGACAGCTCGTGGACTATGGTGACAAGGCGATTTGAGGACATGCCTTTGAGAAATGTAAGATCTGTTTACAGCAGGATACAGCAATACAGTCTCCAATGAGTTATGTACCAACACAAAAATAATCACACACGTCTGTTTTTGCCTGATACTCCTGAATATAACTTCATAAATGTATTATATTTTAAGGTTTTGTCAGTTAGAAATCCACCTTCCACTGTGTTGATCGAAACGGTTTTGACAACAAGCTAATGACGTTAGCCACCATAGCAGGAACATGACAGGGTTAAATTAGGGTGATGGTGGAGAGTTTAATAAGAGTAACAAACAGGAAAAACAAGTAAAAACAAAACTACACTCATGAGGGTGTAAAATTAGTGCTCAGTTTGACATATTTCACACCTGGGCCTGGAGTAAGCAGCTAAGCAGTTAGCACCGTTACAGTGAGTCAGCACGGAGCCGGCGCTAAAAGCTAACACGCTACCAAAAAACTGAGCCGTGAATCTTTAAAAAACAGCAACCAGAGGAAGGAGAGTCCTCTCTAACAGCCGAGCCGGACACCTACCTATGGAGTGGAGGATGTCGATAGAAGCGTTGCGGTCCGTGCTGATGAGAGACTGAGCTCTCTGAAACTCGACCACCGCTGCAGCCGCCATCTTCGCTGTTCAAAACGCTGCTACTTCAATGAAATTTACCAACGGGGACGACGTCTCCGTGCGTCAGTGACGTCATGCGTACGTTAAACCTTATGCGTTTCAAGGCATTCTGGGAAATGTGGTCTTATATCAATATTTACATAATAATAATAATAATAATAATAATAATAATAATAATAATAATAATAATAATAATAACTTTATTTATAGAGCACCTTTAAAAACAACAGTTCACAAAGTGCTTTACAGCAGGGACAAAATAAACAAACAAACAAACAGTGAATCAAATAGCGAGCAACAATAAAAATTAATAATCATACAGACCAATCAGAATTAAAAGAGAAGAGAACTCAGGCAGTGCAAGACCCTATGATGAGACCATGAGGACCAGAGGTGAGAAGGAGTAAAAGAGCAAACAGGAACAATATAGAGGATAAAAACAACAATTAAATATAGTGGTGAATGAATAAGGTAATAAAAGGATAAAACAGCCTAAAATGATAACTGGAGCGCTCAACTCATTGAAAATAATTGAATAAATAAATAAAAACATAAATAATTAAAATAAACTTGTAAGTGAATGAATAAATAGGGAGGTAAATAGATAAATAAATAAGTGAGTCAGCTCTGTAACAGGGTGGTAAAAAATACAAAAGACAACAATAGAGAGGTGAAGAGATAGACACAGTGATAAGAAGAGGAAGAAGACGACATCACATAAAAGCAAGACGGTAAAAGTGTTTTTTAAGAAGAGATTTAAAAGATGATACTGAGTCTGCTAGCCTTATATCCTTATATCCTCAGGCAGGACATCAGTCAATCAATCAACCAATCTTTATTTATATAGCGCCAAATCATAACAAACGTTATCTCAAGACACTTTACAAAACATTAGCAGGTTGATACCTGTTAATGTTAGAGTATTTAGTTTTTTTATTAACAGAGACCCAACATTAAGACAGGATAAGGAATCTTATCTCATCTTGATCCACCATGAGTTCAGCACTTTGCAGCAGCTTTTAGCAAAGTTACAGTGGCAAGGAAAAACTTCCCTTTAACGGGCAGAAACCTCGGACAGAACCAGACTCATGTTAGACAGACATCAGAGAGAGAGAGAGAGAGAGAGAGAGAGAGAGAGAGAGAAGAAAAATTGGAGAACTGTCAAAGCCACAGCAGCTGGAGTCAGGTCGTCCCCCATCAGCTGGTAGATCCACAGCAACAATCCAGGTGATCCTACAAACAAGCTCAGAGACTCCCAGAGGCTCATGGGTAATAACTATAATAGTGCATTAAGATAAAAGTTAGACTGACAGATAGAGGAGAAAGGGAAACAGAAGCCTAGTCTGTCAGTTTCCGCCCAACAGTCTAAACCTATAGCAGCATAACTAAGAGCTGGTTCAGACCTGATCCAGCTCTAACTATAAGCTTTATCAAAAAGGAAAGTTTTAAGTCTGCTTCTAAAAACCCAGAGGGTGTCCGCCCCCCGGACCTCAATTGGTAAGTTGTTCCAGAGAAGAGGAGCCTGATAACTAAAGGCTCGACCTCCCATACTACTTTTAGAGACCACAGGCACAGTCAGCAGGCCTGCATGCTGAGAGCGCAGTGATATAGACGGGTAATATGGAACTATAAGCTGTCTAAGATAGGACGGCCCAATGTTATTTAGAGCTTTAAAGGCCAGGGGAGAATTTTAAATTCTATTCTAGATTTATAGACATTATTGCAGGGGTTCCCAAACTTTTCAGCCTGTGACCCCCAAAACAAAGGTGGCAGAGACTAGTGACCCCCACTATCCCCAGAAGTGACTGAAGCATAAGAAAACGTGCGTATCCAAACATGGGCATAGTGACAACGCAAAAAAAAAACAGCCTGAAAACCATGTTATGATTTTACATGTAACTGTTTTATATGAAATAAAAGCAGAATATGTCAAAGTTATTTCTCTGTAATTTGTGAAGGAACATTGTTGCAGTCGTGTGCAAACTCAATTTTGGTTCAATACTTTCATTTCCACATTAGAACAAGAATAATCCAGTTCAAGTAATAGTCATAAACTGTAGCTCTGCATAAACGTGAACATTGTTGCAGTGCAAGTTAACTTTTTGGGATATATGTTTTAGTGTTTATCTCACCCAATGAAATGGATGGGCACTGTGCATGAAAAAAAAAAAAATGTTAAAAGTGCAGGTAAGAACAAACAGGTAAAACAATATTTTACATGGTAAAAATGATAACAGCGCAGATGAATAACAATTTAAATAAACAAAAGAAAATTATGTCTTTAAATATCTTGAAATAAGACTTGTTTCTGGACTTGTCAGTTTGATGTGGCCCAAAATAAGTCTAAGAATACGATATTTTCTACCAAAAAGATATTGCACAGTGTTTTAAAAAATTCACAGACACACTGGTCGATAAATAGATAAATATGTCCAGGTAAAAATGAAATTAAATATCATACATATATAAATTATATGTTTCTGAGTGTGTAAGAGTGATCTCAGGTAGGCTATATTTATGCAACTTGACTGCTTAATATTCCATATTTTATTAAACACCATTGTTTGCCACAAAAGGAAATACCTGATGCAATTACTTGGCCATACTGATAGTCATGGTGGGGTGCCATAGACACGCCCCCAATGAGAAAAAAGTAAAACACATGTTAAGTTACTATATAAATCATTACAAAATTTGACTGAGCAATATAGAAAATGTGTTGGTCAGATGGTTTCAACAGGCAACACAAGATTGAAACAGGACAATAGAGGCGCCTGTTGACTTCACATGTTTTCCTCTCGCCATATGCTCGTGCCTACAGACAGTCGCTGTGGGGTAGTGCTCAGTGTTTTCTGAAGAAAATCATGCTTTAGGTTCACTGGGTTCAGTTTGCATACATGCTTACTGCTGCTGCTGCTGCTGTGTAGAGTAGAGGTGGAGTATCTTCCCGGCAGAGACAGCAGCGCGCACAGAGCGCAGAGCGGCGCCCCACCACCGCCTTTGCGTCAACCAACCAACCAACCAACCACTCACACAGTCAGTGACACAACAACATCAGCCCTGAGCTCGCAGCATCCGCATCTCACGGCCAAAGAGGACCAGGAGCACATCTTCCA
>RPOG01003110.1:23889-72067 GCA_008086565.1 Thalassoma bifasciatum | reverse complement strand
TAAATGCGCTTGGTACAAGAAACAATGTTGCATTTCGGCTGGTAGTAGCTTCTCAGAAACTTCCCTGAATTATTTAGTCAAGTGCAACTGAGAGCCTTACAGCCTCAGGAGCTTCCTCTGAGAGAGAGAGTGTAGAACTGCCCTGTTTCGCTTCACTGACACAGCTTTACCACAGCCATCGATTCCCTTTAAAACGCAGGAGAAAACATCATTACAGGATATTATCTTTTAAAACGTGTTACAACTGCTCTCAGTCAGAGGGGTGTGCAGTCACAACAGAAAAGCGAGGCAGAATATTCAACAGACAGACTGGGATGGTGTTGTGCAGGGGCATAAACAGGGAGTCATGTCACACCGGTCAGTCAAAGTCTGCATGACACAGTATCCTTTCTATATGCAACAGATACAAGTCAAGCCAAACATTTCAGCCTGACTGTGTCACGTCAGTCCCAACCAGGTCACATTTTGCGGGGCTGCCTGACTGGTGTCCATTTCATAACCCACTGTTTCAACCATCAACACTATATCACTAGTAAATAAAAATGAAATACTACTTCCTCGTCCAAAATTATTGACTATGCTTGATTTTGCAGGAGGACTGAATCAGTTTCCATAATTTTCATTCCCACCCACAGCTAACAGATATATTTTAGGCAGGAAAGCTCACCATGCAGCCATGTACCTTTCTGTACTCTATGGATCAGTGGAGATATGTGATACTGCTGACATATAGTAGACAGTGATGTTGCACACTAGCATGTGTCACCAGAGGAATTACTAATGAAGTACACACCAGCAGGTGCGTTCTCATTTGACACAGTCTAGTCTGATGAAATTAAGCGAAATAACAGCTATATCAGTGCTCAGTGTGCTCTTTGTGGTCAACTTTGTCCTCTCTGCGAAAAAGTTTGCTTGAAATTATGATATTAAAGCTTCAGGTCATGGATTATACTGCTCCTGTTATGCACGCAAATATGAATGATTTTTCAGCAGTCCATCCAGCTACGGCAGGCTTCGTGTAAACTGTAAGGCTATTGGTTACTGCACGAGTGAATGACAGGATCAAAAGCTGATAAACAGCTGTTAGGCAGCTATGGCTAAAAGCCTGGCAAGCAGAGAGTTGTTGTATACATCCTGTTTTCCTGTCATCAAATCTCTGTGTATCGAGAGGACAGAAGTAGCCAGAAGTCTGAAGAAAACAAACACACCCAGCTTTACCAGATTCACATTGGGGAGGAAATGCTATAAGACTGTGAAGCGTCTGTTATTGATGAGAACGGACACAAAAGACAGACAGACAGACAACAAACTTTACAGGAGTAATTTCACCACTTGGAATAATTTCATGCAACAACACTTTTGATACATTTGAACTCTGGATTCCTCTGGTGGAAAGGAGAGTGAATATTCAAGGTGTGGGCTACGGACGTGACTTAAGGACCTCCAAACAGGTGGGACCTCCCATTTGTTGTGTTCGCCATCTGAGGGATTCTTTCACCAATTATGTTTTGTTTGTACGGAAAACTGTTAAACAAACTTAGCAGCTGAAATGTGAAGAATCTAAGTTTTCTACAGCGGTATATCATTCCAATGTTTGAGAAAGGCATTACTGTTTATACTTTGATGAAATCAGAGGAATGGCAAACGGCTTACCAGTGCACCAGTGGGAACTAAAAGGTAAAAGCACAGGAAAAACAATACTCAAAGACCCTGAACCATCAAGTTGGCATTGATTCCGCAGAGTACTTACAAAGTCATCCCCTGAGTCTGCTCCGACTGACGTGATGGACTCTTTGCTGATGGTGCGTGGTATACGAACACCACTCCGAGGTGCTGTGGCTGCCTCCTCAGCGATCTTCTTCTTCAACTTGGCAAACATGTCTTTCTTTCCAGTGTGCCTTTAAGGGTGCAACATGCAGCTTCTTGACAGAAAGTAAAGTCGTCCAATGCATGGAGTTTATTGCTCGTTGTGAGGACTGAAACAGAGTCGTGTCCTCATGCAGTAACACTCAAAACAGATTTGAACTTGCAGTTCCATCATGGGTTTCTGAAAAAGCAGGTTGAAAAATATCAAAATTAAACACTGACACAAGTATTGACTTTTCTTGTAGACATAATGAGTCCAAAAAATGTTTACCAATTTGCCATCTACGCAGCAAGTGCAAATTAAAGTTGAAGAGGTTCGTCCTCTGGTAAAGGGATTCTACAAGTGAATGTGATACTTTCATAGAGCCAGGATCATGTCAAGATGTTTGTGACTGGGTACCAATTGGGGTGCTAGCTGAAGCAGGAAAATAATAAAGTGGATATAAATGAACTCCTTTGCTTACCCTTTGTGTACCCACATATAAAATCTATTTCCTCCACTCCACTCAATTACTGACAGTTGTGCTCAGAAGTTTACACCCCCCCCCACCAGAGTTTCTGATTTTTTGGCCTTTTTTCGGCAATGAATGATAACTCAAAAACCTTTCTGTCACTCACAGTTACTGTGGTTGGGTGAAGACATTTACTAAAAAATGAGTTTACTCTTTTTAAGTCATAATGACAACAGAAACTTCAAAAATGACCCTGTTCAAAAGTTTACACCCCCTGGTGTTTTGGCCTGGTAACATGCACAAAATTTGACACAAATGGGTTTGAATGTCTACTCAAGGTAACCATCCTGACCTGTGATCTATCAGCTTGTAATCAGTGTGTGTATATAAAAGCTCAGTAAGTTTCTGAGCTCCTGACAGACACTTGCAACTTTCATCCAGTGATGCGCTGAAGTTTCTGGTTTCTGAGTCATGAAGAAAGCAAAAGAATTGTCAAAAGATCTGTGGGGAAAGTTAATCCAACTGTATAAAACAGGAAAGGGATATAAAAATATATCCAAGCAATTGAGGATGCCAATAAACACGGTAAAAACTCTTATTAAGAAGTGGAGAATGAACGATTCTGTTGACACCAAACCACGGTCAGGCAGACCAATAAAAATTTCAGTGACAACTTCCAGGAAAATTGTTCAGTATGTAAAGAAAAACCCACAAATAACTTCAGCTGAAATACAGGACTCTGTGACAAAAAAAAAAAAAAACTGGTGTGCATGTTTCTTCAAGCTCCACAATGAAGAGGCACTTGAAGAAACATGTGCTGCATGGTCAGGTTACCAGAAGAAAGGCATCTCTACACAAATGCCACAAAAATCCCGCTTACAATGCGCCAAACAGCACAGAGACAAGCCTCAAAACTTCTGGAACAAAGTCATTTGGAGTAATGAGACCAAAATTGAACTTTTTGGCCACATCCATAAACGTTACATTTGGAGAGGAGTCAACAAGGCCTATGATGAAAGTTACACCATTCCTATCGTGAAATACGGAGGTGGATCACTGATGTTTTGGGGATGTGTGAGCTACAAAGGCTCAGGAAACTTGGTCCAAACTGATGGAAGGATGAATGCAGCATGTTATCAGAAAATACTGGAGGAAAATTTGCAATCATCAGCCCAGTGCATGGGACATTCTTTGACATTCCAACATGACAATGATCCAAGGCACAAGGCCAAGTCCACCTGCCACTGGTTACAGCAGAATTAAGTGAAGGTTTTGAATTGGCCATCTCAGTCTCCTGACCTCAATATCATTGGGCCACTCTGAGGATATCTCAGACGTGCAATTCATGCAAGGCAGCCCAAGAATTTACAGGACCTGGAGGCTTTTTGCCAAGAAGAATAGGCAGTTTCACCATCTGAGAAAATAAAGACCCTCATCCACAACGACCACAAAGAATTTCAAGCTGTTATTGATGTTAAAGGAAGGGTTAGGGTTAGTACAAGGTATTAAAAACTGGGGTGTGTAAACTTTTGAACAGAGTAATTTTTGAAGTTTCTGTTGTCATTTTGATTTAAAAAGAGTAAACACAGTTGATTGTTAATAAATGCCTTCACCCAACCAGTAACCGTGAGTGACAGACAGGTTTTTGTGTTATCATTCATATTTTCGGAGAAAAGGTAAAAAAAAAAAATCAGAAATTCTGCTGTCGTATTAGATACACAATACAATACGCGACATTCACATGCTACATTCACATTCTAGGAGGATAGCAATTGTTGAAATGGCATGTAAGTGATGGTCTTGACATATGAATCTAGAGGAGAGTCTATGCCCCCACACACCACACGGAGAACAGCTGCTCGGACAGCTCCACTACAGCTCAGAAAACCTAAGACAGAAGTTTTTTCGTTCAAATAGAGACTTTCCCTGAAGTCAAATCAAACCTTACAGTGATATTTATTTCAGAGGCTGGGTTACAGTGTGTGCTGACGGTTCAAAGCTTCCTACAGTGGAGTGGATAAGTTAATTTCGCTAACAGCTACAACTAAAAAAGCTTTCTGTCAAAGTCCTAACTGTTGTTGATAGCACAAAACAAGGTAAAAATAAACAAATACGGTTGTTTTGACAGCTAACTAGCGAGCTCCTCTAGTCACAACAATACGAGTTAACGCTACCACCACCGGCTGCTGTTAGCTGTCATTAGCTCGCTCGTTCTGAAGTCGGACTTCCTCTTACCGCCAAATATCACACAGTGTCATTTCTAGTGGCTCGGTCACAGCAGGTCCCGTCCGTCGTCTCCGGTTTAAGAAAAGCTTTTATTGTCGCATTCAGGCTGAATTCTTTGGATTCTACTGTTTCGTCGGACAAGCTAGCTCCTGCTAGTTGGTGGTTGGTGAGCTACACGTAATCACCCCAACACACGACGACGTCACGACAACGTGTGAGCTCATTGGCTGGGAGATCAGAGGGCGGGGACTAAGCCCTTTCGTCTAGTCAGCAACATGCGCTCCCTACAGGAGAATTTGACAGCAGCAGAATGCAGAATTCACAATTTTGAGTTTTCATTGGATTATTAAAAAAGAAAAGAAATTGGAACTATTGCGCAAAGAGTGACATTGTTTATTTTCTAATCAGGATGTAGACTCTATCCTGAGTGAACTTTAAAATTCAGCCCAAAGTTTTGCATTACACTTTAGGTTAAGTTGTTGCTTAAAATGCTAAAATGTGAGTCTAGGAAAGAAAGAAAAAAAGAAATGGCTTGGATACTAAACTACCGGAAATACCTAATAATATAGTGCTAAAAATACTGAAATATTTCATGAACCACCAAATATTTATCAATAAATGCTAAAAAAAAAAAAAAAAAATACTGAAATACTTCATGATAAAATGCTAAAAATACTGAGATACTCAATGAAAAAATTATAACTAAATACTAAAACTTATACAACATGTAATTGTTCAGTGTGTTCTGTTGTGTTTTAATTTGAAACTAAAAATAATTACTGAATATACTGAGGAAAATATTCCGACAAAATGGTAAGAATTAATTAATTGTTTGGTTTCTCATTCTTCTTATTCTATTAAGACACTTCACATTTCTTACTGACTCACCACTGCATTTTATTTAAATCAATTTGATAGGCCCCCTCCAACTGAAAAGATCCAATAACCATTGGTATTTATAGAGCACTTTCTGGAAAGCTACCATGCATTCCTTTTATTCCTTATGGACAATTAAGAAATATTATGCTTAACCATCCATTACCAAAATATAACTATATTGTTTGATTTTAATTTTTGACTGATCATGGTAGTTATTCTGGCTTTTTATTCATTTAAAGATTTTAGAATTTATTTTCTGATTGTTTTTCCTCATTTCATCCCTGTGGTAGCCTCTACACATTTTGTTAACTCGTGTCGTCGGGAAACATGCTCCTGTCCCAGCTTTTTTGAAACCTGTTGCAGGCATCAATTCCAAAATGAGCAAATATTTGCAGAAAAAGACCCAAAGTTTATCAGTTTGAATATTAAATATCTTTTCTTTGTGGTGTATTTAATCGAATATAGGCTCAAGAGGATTTGGGAATCATCACATCCTGTTCGCATTTATATTTTACACAACATCCCAACTGCGTTGAAACTGGGATTGTACATGAGGAAAACAGATGGTTGCTGTTTGCTACTAAGGTAACGATTACAATGACTCAACTTTCAATTCTTTTAAGTTCCTTTATTTAAAAACTGTCAGGAGACATACTGAGAAGAATAATTACAAGGATGGGTCTGACAATAACAGAATTCAATATAGGTACCACAGGCTTAGCAATACTGAAAACAGATACATGTTTTTAAATCAATGCTCAGGTTTCATAAGGTAGGACAGCATAATAACAGCAAATCTGAATGTTGTTTGAAATGTGTAAGAATAGAGAGAACTTTTTCTTTTGTACAGTGCTTTGATATTTTACAATTAGATGGGATACATCAGTTACAAAATAAAGTGAACACTTCATAAATTACTGCACATACATTTCTGTTTGCAGAGGGGGTTCCATACAGTCATGGACGAAAGTATTGGCATACCCTGGAATTTTTCTAGAAAATACACCATTTCTCCCAGAAACTGTTGCAAAGACAAATGTTATTGGTATGAATGTGTTTATTTCCTTGATGTGCATTGGAAAAACAAAAAAAATGAAGAAAAAAGCCAAAGTGGACACAATTTTACACAAAACATAAAAATTAGGCTGGACAAAATCGTTGGCACCCTTTTAGAATTGTGGGTAAATCATTTAATTTCAAGCAGGTGATTCTTGTTTAAACTCAGCTGTGGTGAGTAACAGGTGCTGGTAATATAGAAATCACACCTGATGCCAGTTAGAATGTATAAAAGTTGACTCAACCTTTGTGTTGTGAGCCTTTGTGTATTGCACCAAGAATGGAGACGAGAAAGAAGAGCTAAGCAATGTCTGAGGACTTTAAGGCGCAAAATTGTTGAAAAATATGATTAATCTCAAGGATACAAGACCATCTCAATATATCTTTAAGTTCCTTTGTCTACTGTGCGTTATATAATCAAGAAGTTTATTACCAGTAGAGCTGTGGCTGATCTCCCTGGATGAGGACAGAAGAGAAAAAATGACAAAAGAATGCAACACAGTATAGTTCAAATGGTAGATAAACATCCTCAGACAACTTCCACACAAATTCAAGCTGTCCTGCAGACTCAGGGAGCAGAAGAGTCAGCTCTGACCATATGTCATCCTCTGAGTGAGAAGAAGCAAGACAGGAGACCCCCACTTCTGACTAAGAGACACAAAAAAGCCAGACTGGAGTTTTCAAAAATGTACCTGAGTAAGCCTCAGTCCTTCTGGGAGAAGGTTTTGTGGACAGATGAGACTAAAGTAGAGCTTTTTGGAAAAGTAAGTCGTTCTACTGTTTACAGAAAACAGAATGAGGTCTACAAAGAAAAGAACACAGTGTCTACAGTCAAACACTGCCTGAGAGAGGTGGAGGTTCAATGATGTTTTGGGGTTGTTTTGTTGCCTCTGGCACTGGGGGCCTCAACAGTGTGCAAGGAGTCATGAAATTTGGAGATCATCAAAATCTTTTGAGCTGTCATGTAGGGCCTAGTGTCAGAAAGCTGGGTCTGTGTCAGAGGTCATGGGTGTTCCAGCAGCACAATGACCCAAAAAATACCACAAACAGCACCAAGAAATGGTTGGAGACAAAGCACTGGAGAGTTCTGAAGTTCATATTTTTCAACAATTTTGCGTCTCAAGTGCTTAGACACTCCTCAGCTCTTCTTTCTCATGTCCATTCTTGGTGTGATACACAAAGACACACAACACAAAGGTTGAGTAAAGGTTGAACTTTTATACATTCTAACTGGCATCAGGTCTGATTTCTATATTACCAGCACCTGTTACTCTCCACAGCTGAGTTTAAACAAGAATCACCTGCTTGAAATTAAATGATTTACCCACAATTCTAAAAGGATGCCAACAATTTTGTCTGGCCCATCTTTTGTGTTTTGTGCAAAATTGTGTCCACTTTGGCTTTTTTTTCTTTTTTTTTTTGTTTTCCAATGCACATCAAGGAAATAAACACACTCATACCACAAAAATTTGTAACTGCAACAATTTCTGGGAGAAATGGTGTATTTTCTGGAAAAATTCCAGGGGTGCCAATACTTTCGTCCATGACTGTATGTCATGAAGAATTCTGATTTGGTCTGTTGTCAGTGAAGTGATTTTTATCTGTCTGAATTAGAGTCAATAGCAGCAATAACAACAACACTGCTGAGCAAATGCCCTTTGCTGTGAATAAATCTGCATTTTTAGCAGCCGAGTAACTGCATTCATGTCAACGCAGGGTGAAAAATTGACAGTTGGCACTAATAAATGCACTTTTAACAATCTAAATATACTATACAACTTCATATGGGTTCACAAGTGCTAATGCTGCTGTCACATAAAAGTTTTATCTGTGCAATGAAGAAATGCTGCTTTTTTCACTTTTACAGGAAATACGGTGTCGTCGTTCGAGGGGGAATGACTCTCTCAGAGTCAGGCACGGCTCTGAACAGCTTCGGCTCCCGTGTGTTTGCATCTTTGAAGACCATAATGGAAGCAATGTTGCCGCAGCGGTAGCAGTAGTTGGGCGCCGACCACACGGTGACCAGCTTTTCGTCGAACATGAACTTGTAGCCTTCGTGGACGAGTTGATGCGCTCTGCAGATCAGCTTCAGGTTGTTGATGTGAACAAACTGCAGTTTATTCAGGGGATGGAGAAGAAAATGTTCATCAGAGAGAAACTGCCTCTGGTTTTTAAAAAATAGCTTTTATTTTAAATTCTTTTAACCAAAGAGCTTCTCAAAATCTTTATAAAGGCAACTGTTGAAGGATGACCCATGTTGATGAATACACAGTTGTGCCCATAAGTTTACACCCCCCAGCAGGATTTCTGATTTTTGGGCCTTTTCCTCAGAAAATGTGAATGATAACACAAAATCCTTTCTGTCACTCATGGTTAGTGGTTGGGTGAAGACATTTATTGAAAACAAAAATAGTTGGGGGTTTTTTTAAATCAGAAAGACAACAGAAACTTCAAAAATGACACTGTTAAGCAGTTTACACAACTCTGGTGGTTTTGGCCTGATAAATGCACAAAAATTAGCAAAATTAGCAATTGAATGTCTACTTGAGGTAACCATCCTCACCTGTGATCTATTAGCTTGTAATCAGTGTGTGTGTATAAAAAATGAACAGGGTCATTTTTTTATGTTTCTAGTTTCATTATGATTTAAAAAGCGTAAACAGTTGTTTGTTAATAAATGTCTTCACCCAACCTCTAACCACGAGTGACAGAAAGATTTTTGTGTTACCATTCATATTTTCTGAGAAAAGGCTAAAAAAATCAGAAAATTCTGCTGCAGGGGGTGTCAACTTTTAGGCACAACTGTAGCTCACAGATTCCACAATGAGACTGTAGGATTTTTTTCTTACATAAAAAAAATCAACTTTTACGCTTTATTGAACTACATCAAGTGACAGCCAAATACCGTACCTCATTTGTGACCTTTGCTCCAAACAGCCAGCCTGCTCCTCGAGGACTGATGGCCCAGGTGTCCACGTCTTCAGGGTCTGACCACACCAGATCACAAAAGGCTCCTTTGTGGGGGATCTCCTGATTCCTCTCAATGGTCCGAATTTGATCTAGAGTTTTAATGTCAGGGGAGAGGCCGCCATGGACACACAGGATCTGCTCATCCATCAGCTGAAGGCAAATAACAGAGTACACACATGTGGGAGAGTTAAGGAGTGTTACACCAGCAGGAACCACACACCTCATGTCACTGGACAATTAAGATTTTAACACCTTGGTTTTCCTCACAGCAGTATCTAAAGAAGTATGTGTTGGTTTTAGCAACACTGTAGTAACAGCAAACTGAAGAGGCAACTGTCTACAGTGACATGTAGCGAGTGGTCAGCCCCTAGGTGAAAGGTGCACACACTATAAAACAAAAATCTTTGACTTCAAGCAAGCTCAATGTAATTTATTCCTAAATGATTTACACAATCGAAATATATCCAACTGTTTGTGAAACCTGACATGTTGCTATGTCAGTCAATATGTGGTTATCGCAGTAATTTCTCTCAGGCACTGAAGGAAGCCTGTGGAATGCACACAGTGTGGAGCAGATGGATGAAAGGGAAGCACAAAGAGAACAGAGCAGAAATTTTCCGTAAAATGCCAAAAAGAACATCAACCCAGGTTATAAAACCATCACTGAAGCTTCTACATGACTCTGAGACAAAAAGAGCATCTAAAGGAGCAACTTCATGAGAGAAAAGTTAACGTTAGATGGGATAAATTTAGGGATGGATGACACTCTGTATACGAACCCCAGTTCCAATGAAGTTGGTACACTGTGTGAAATTTAAATAAAAACAGAATACAATTGTTCGAAAATCCTCTTGAACCTATTAATTGAATACACCAAAACAAAAAGATATTTAATGTTTTGATTTTGCTTTTTTGCTTTTTTGAAAACTGTTGTGGACATCAATTTGAAAAGAGCAAATATTTGCACAAAAACAAAGAAGTTTAACAGTTTGAACATTAAATATTTTGTCTTCGTGATGTATTCGATTGAATATAGGTTCAAAAGGATTTTTAAATCACTGTATTCTGTTTTTTTTTACATTTTACACAACGTCCCAACTTTATTAGAATTGGGGTTCGTAGTTTTTACTTCATATCTGTGATTGTTTGTGTCGGCTGACAACTGCATTGTGTGGTGACTCTTCTGGAACAATGTACCAAAGTTTATTTGTACAATTTGTGCTAATTTCAGTATTTAAGATTCATAGCAACCTTTTTAGAACAGAGTTATGTCTGTGTGTGTGTGTGTGTGTGTGTGTGTGTGTGTGTGTGTGTGTGCACTCTACTTTAAGTTCCAGTTTATGTCTCATGATAAGGAGCAGTCTTCCTCAAACTGTTCATGTGAAAGCAGAGGGAGAAGCTGTGGGATGCTCCTGTTTCTGGTGATGCTGTCAAACACTGCTCTTTAACAACGAAAGAGACAAAGACTTGGATATTTTATTAAACATGTTAGTTTATGTTCAAATTTTCAGTTTATCCTGCAAAATGAGTTTGTTCTGTTTGATTGGAGTGTTATCTCTTTAGTAAACCTATAAAATCCAACTCTATTCCTGTGTTTTTCTTTGGCTTAAACTGTTTTACTCTCATACTAAGTGAAGCAAAATGGAATTAGCTTCCAGATACTGAAGGTTTCAAGTTTTCCAGAAAAAATGGGTCTAAGAACTTACTCTCAGGACTATTTTTGACTGTTTTATAGAAACAGTAAGATAGTCTTCTCTGGCATTTTGAGGCTAGATGTTTAAGGGTAAATCTTCTTTCAAAGCCTTTCAAAATAAAAACAAATACAAATAAGACTCCCATACTCACAGCTGCAACTGTTAACATGTCAAAGACTTTGGTGCAGTAACGCCAAGCGTTAGCATTCCCATACTTGGTCTGGCACTCATCTGAAAGACAGAACCATGACTCTTGTAATTCAAACAGGAAAGTGTGATTGGTCGTCAGAAAGTGAGCCAAAAATATTCTACAACAGTATGTTACCATAAAAGCCATAAACTTGTGTGATCTGTCTGCTCTCATGGTTTCCACGTAGAAGTGTGATGCGGTCGGGCCATTTGGCTTTGAGAACCAGCAGGTAGGTGAACGTCTCCAGGCTGTAATATCCTCTGTCAACAAAGTCTCCCTGCACATGACGCAAGTTATTCATCAGTACCATGTGAGATCATCACATGCACAGCATGCATTAAGACGCAGCTTTGAGTCATTTCAATGTACAAACCATAAATATGTAGTTTGTGTCTGGAACCTGGCCGCCAGTTCGGAAGAGCTCACAAAGGTCATAAAACTAAGACACAAAGTGGTAGAAGTAGGTGAGGATATTACATTTCAACAGATCAAACTATACTACATCGATCTTCTGTAACATCTGGAGTTGGAGCTAAACTTTTTCAGATGGAGTGTTCTTACCTGTCCATGAATGTCACCACATACTGTCACAGGAGTAGAGACAGGCTGAACATTGGACTCCTCCAGGAGAAGATCGCACACGTAGTCACATAACCTCTGTTTATATATTTAAAGAAATACACAACACAAACACAATGATAAAGATTCAGGCATTGTTTAGCAGTAATAACTCATGATGAGCCACACTACAGTGAAAATACAGATTCTTTTGAGAATCCAACTCTTTCTGACTGGGCCACTCTACATCTGGTTTGTGACAATGAAATCTTGTGCGCAGAGGAGGATTCAAATCTTTGATGTGCATGAACACTTTTCAACGCTGAGCAGCATTATGACTGAAAATAAGGGCAATGTGCATTTTGACATCATTTATGTCTCATCAATGTTCTACAACCGCTCTGTGTGAACCAATATTTCTCCTGACTTGGAAGCTTAGGTGCTGCCCCTTTTTCACCAAAGAGTCTCCTTCCTCTGCAAAAACTGAAACAGAGGTAGGTGTTTTGGCTTGCTCTCAGTGTCAAATAAAAATGATGAGGTCATTGCATTGGAGGTGCGGGTCTCAAGCACCAAGGTCAGCCCATGGTATCTCCTGTTGGTGGGGAAGAGGGAGCAGGGAGTTGAAAACAGCAGCTAAAACATTTAACCCCTTGGGCCCCGTTTACACGACAACGTTTCACAGTGTTTCACCCTGAAACGCATGAAAACACAATGAAAAGAATCTACATCTAAAAAAAACTTCTTCTCTAACAGCAGAAAAGGTGCGATAAATGCACTTTTTGATAGAAGGCAGTCAGTAGATTCAGCAGCAGAAGAATGAAATGGTAGGTCGCTGTTGTTGTTGTTTCTGGTTCGTGCCTGGCACAGTGGAGGCCTATTGCGCAAACGCAGAGCTGAGCATGACATCAGCGTATCCAAGATTTCAGGGAGGCTGAAACGCAAGAAACCCCGAAAACGGTTGTCGTGTAAACGGGGTCTTAGTTTCCACCCAATTCTGGCTTATTTACCATGCTATGTTCCAGAGCTTATAACTATAGAACTAACCCTAAACCTTTTTTTTTCCTTCATGATATGAATTTTTCAGACACCCCACTACCGGTGCATGTGTACAAAATGTCAGGAACAGAGCAGGAAACATTGCGCCTAGGGGGCTGTTTTGCAGTGGCACCAAATAAGCAACAAGTGAGAGGCTAGTGTGAGAGCACAGCAGTCAACAACATGGATGGAGAAAATACCAAAAAGCAGTGTTGTTGTTGTGGGTGTTGTGCATCATGCTTTTGTGAACCGTGAACTGAATGCATCATTCTAACAACTGCCAATGGAAACATAAGTTTCGTTCAATCTGCAGGGCAATAACGGCGTTTACTTTACCCCCACTCAGGAAAAAAAGTTACGGCAACGAGTCTGTTTTCTTCAGCTGGCCGTTGACATACTATTTAAAGCATACAGCATGTCTAACACCTGAGATAAACTGCATCCGTCTGCGTTCAGTCTCCAGTGCTGTGTGTGTTGACTGTTCATCACCTCACACTAGCTGAGTGTTACCACAGACTGTATAAACAGCATTACGCCCACAAGGCCACAGGGCTGATATTAAGTCAAAATTTTAAGACATAAAGTCTAAATCTTGAGATAGAAATTCTAGATTGAAAAGTCAAAATTATGAGAGAATAGTGATGAAATTGTGAGCTAATAAAGTCAAAACCATGAGCTGAAGTTTAAGATTTTGAGACAAAACATCAAAAGTTTAAATAAAAAGTCAAACTTTTGAGACAAAAAAAAAAATCAAATTTTTTAGATAAAGGCTGAAATTATAAGACACATAATCAAATTTTTGAGAGAAAAGTGATGAAATTTCAAGTCAATTAAGTCAAAATTATGAGGTTAAAGTGGAGACTTTTAAATCTAAAGTCAAAACTATGAGAGGAAAGTTCAAATCCAGAGATATAAAGTAGAGATATTGACTTTTTAGAACCCCAACAAGGCTTGTTTTAAATAGTTATATTGTATCTGGTGGAAAAGGGCTTCTATAAATTGTTACTATCAACATAATAGAAAATGTTCACTTCAAACAGAAAAGGAGTGTTTTAAATAGATGTTTGGATTATGAAGCTACTTTGTCATTTCTAAGGATCTTTGGTTATTTTTGCAGGATCTCCAAGAGACGGGGTGGGGGGTCCACTTTATGAGTTTTTAGAATATTGTCTTCCTACTAATCCTTTCTTACTTTTGCCAACAGCTATACAGTCTAAGAATTCCTTTATTTTAATGTTGTTTTATTCCGCTTCAAAATTTTGATACCATACATACACCATTTGATTTTGTGCATGATTAATGATGTGTTTCACTGAGAACGTCTTGTCTTGTTTGTGATTGTGATGTATGAGTTTACATCTCGGTGAATGCTGGCCCTCAACAATCAACTGTCATTTCTGATCATAACAGTTAGCTTACTCACAATGCTTTACTTCCACCTCAGTGTTATCAGTGAACAACAAACAGAGTGGCCACACTCCTACGTCGTCAGAAGGGCTCGTATGGTTGAGCTTTTGTAAAGATATAATAGTTTACAGGAACATTTTCTGTAAAGACGCATGACTTCCTTTCTGATTAGGTCAGTGGGCTAATACTACCAGCTAGCTCTCGTTAGCTATTACGTCGCTAAAACATAAAACAACAGTGAGCCAGCGTTATCATTTCCCCTCACACAAATGTTCAATTTAAAAATCATAGTTCAGAGTCATATTTACCTTCAGGTCGTTTTCTGGGAGATATTTACACTGCTTTGCGATCTCAGCATATTTATCCAAATCTAGAGGCGCCATTATTCTTCAACTGTCATGCGCAACTTCCTGCAATACGCTTCAGCCGAAGGTGCGTTCAGGTACTCCTGGGAAATTTCTCAAACCCCCAATCTACAATGTTTTATAAAATTCAAGTTTTGTGAAAACTATGGAAGCTCTGGAAGGTCATGATAAATAACGTTTCATTTTCTCCGTTATAATAAGATAACAAGTTCATTTAAGTTATTTATGCCCGAGTGAAAGTTGCTGTGTTCCAAAGCTGATGGTGTGAGTTTTTTGTTTTGTTTTGTTTTTTATTTTGATACTTTGTTTATATTTTTTCCACTCCACTCTTTTTTTCAAAATGTTAAAAAAGGAGAGTGAAAATACAAATGACAGGTCATCCAGGCATCCTTCAATTGTGGTGGTGAAAAATAAAAACGATGGTGTTCATTAATCCTTTAAATCCATTTCCCCAGTATTGAAAAAGCGTTTCTACCCTTTGATTTAGTGAAAAGTCAATCGTTCAATATTTTCAATTTGAGACACAGTATCCATCCAGTTAGACTTTGTTGGAGCATTGGGTAGCACCCACTTTTGAGTCAAAGCCTTTTTACTAGCTTATGATAAAATCTTAAGCAAATACTTATCCGTCTTTGAGCAATACTCCCAAAGCATATTGTAGAAAATGAGCTATCAATCCTGTCACCAAAAATGTTTTGTAGTGTCTTATTTATATCCCAGGATGGTGTAATTTATCTCATTTCCTTAGAGGTAGCAGTGGCATGTGTGCTAACCATATAATATAAAAGTCAATATACAGTATGTGTATATTTCAATATTTCATGAACTGTCTATGGCCAGGACTCTTTTTTTTTTTNTATGGTTGAGCTTTTGTAAAGATATAATAGTTTACAGGAACATTTTCTGTAAAGACGCATGACTTCCTTTCTGATTAGGTCAGTGGGCTAATACTACCAGCTAGCTCTCGTTAGCTATTACGTCGCTAAAACATAAAACAACAGTGAGCCAGCGTTATCATTTCCCCTCACACAAATGTTCAATTTAAAAATCATAGTTCAGAGTCATATTTACCTTCAGGTCGTTTTCTGGGAGATATTTACACTGCTTTGCGATCTCAGCATATTTATCCAAATCTAGAGGCGCCATTATTCTTCAACTGTCATGCGCAACTTCCTGCAATACGCTTCAGCCGAAGGTGCGTTCAGGTACTCCTGGGAAATTTCTCAAACCCCCAATCTACAATGTTTTATAAAATTCAAGTTTTGTGAAAACTATGGAAGCTCTGGAAGGTCATGATAAATAACGTTTCATTTTCTCCGTTATTATAAGATAACAAGTTCATTTAAGTTATTTATGCCCGAGTGAAAGTTGCTGTGTTCCAAAGCTGATGGTGTGAGTTTTTTGTTTTGTTTTGTTTTTTATTTTGATACTTTGTTTATATTTTTTCCACTCCACTCTTTTTTTCAAAATTTTAAAAAAGGAGAGTGAAAATACAAATGACAGGTCATCCAGGCATCCTTCAATTGTGGTGGTGAAAAATAAAAACAATGGTGTTCATTAATCCTTTAAATCCATTTCCCCAGTATTGAAAAAGCGTTTCTACCCTTTGATTTAGTGAAAAGTCAATCGTTCAATATTTTCAATTTGAGACACAGCATCCATCCAGTTAGACTTTGTTGGAGCATTGGGTAGCACCCACTTTTGAGTCAAAGCCTTTTTACTAGCTTATAATAAAATCTTAAGCAAATACTTATCCTTCTTTGAGCAATACTCCCAAAGCATATTGTAGAAAATGAGCTATCATTCCTGTCACCAAAAATGTTTTGTAGTGTCTTATTTATATCCCAGGATGGTGTAATTTATCTCATTTCCTTAGAGGTAGCAGTGGCATGTGTGCTAACCATATAATATAAAAGTCAATATACAGTATGTGTATATTTCAATATTTCATGAACTGTCTATGGCCAGGACTCTTTTTTTTTTTTTTTTTTTTTTTTTTTTTTTTTTTTTTTTTTTTTTTTTTTTTTTTTTTTTGACAGGCTTTTTAAACATTCCAGGTATCATCCCGAATTCCGTGAAGGCTATTTAAAGTGAAAGATTCTTGAACGACAATTTAATTATTTTCCCCCCAAAGAGCGCATTTAAAATAAATTGTCATTAAAGTGTTTTTAAACTTTAAATTACTGATCACAATTAACTGTATTTTCCCTGAAGAAATTATTTTTTCTCCTCAACATGATGCATGTTAATTCTGAGTTCACGCTTCACATTGCTTGTAGGGGCAGCAGTTGGAATCAAGGCTGATATCTGAGCAGTAACCAAAGACAAAATCTTGATAATGCAGGAGGAGCTGACTGTTGTTGGCTTTGGAAGAACAGTGTACCAGGCATTGAAAGTGGTTGTAAACTGGAACTTCAGCTGATGGGTGCTTATGAAGGGTATAGGTGTTGGCAGCAAAAGAGGGCATTTGTAGTGACTTCTGTTGGAAGTGTTATTAGAGGCTGATCATGGGGCATTGGCTACAGCTATGAGCTGCAGTGTCTTAACCTCAGTATCTGGCGGATGGAGATGCTGGCTGCTGATGTGCAATCATGGCTGATATAGCTACCAGTGTTCAGCAGAGTTTTGAGTTTATTTTATTGGTGGCAGCTCTTCTCCACAAACAGGTGGATGGTGCTGGAGATCAGAGGTTGTTAGGCTGAAGGTGGAGGAGGCCATTTTAGATAGATAGATAGATAGATAGATAGATAGATAGATAGATAGATAGATAGATACTTAATTTATCCCGTGGGAAATTTGGTTTTCAACAACCTGGAAAGAGTGGAGGCTGATGGTTTCATGAAAAAGCTGCAAGTGGAAGCAGCTGTCTTCTGTAAGCAGAGGCAGAGACTGCTGGTTTCATTTTGAGTCTGGAATTGTTGCATATCCACGTGCAGCACTGGACAACCACAGTGGTGGTCAAAGCCGCAATGTTAAACGGGTGGCTTATGTGCCCATCTACTGCTTGTGTGATTCCCTCTCGGTGCTTTGTGACCCCTTCTGGGGCTCCCTGAACCCCCAGGCCCCCCTCAGGAGCTTCCATATCCCACCCAGGGAGCGCTAGCGCCCCTATATGTTCGAGTTTGTGGGGTGCGTAAAGGCTTTAGCCCGCCCCCTCCTGGTAGTCCAGCCTGCATGTTGATTGTTTTTCCGGTGAGTCTTTGGCTGCCATTCTCTCCCATGTACTGCCTGTGTGATTCCCTCTCGGGGCTTTGCGAGCCCTTCTGGGGCTCCCTGAACCCCCAGCCCCCCCTCAGGTGCCCTCAAATCCCATACAGGTCGCGCTAGAGTCTCTTTCCCCCCGCCTGAAGGCTTTACCACGCCCCCCTGCCTGTCACATGCTACACTGGGGCTTGTGCTGCAATGTTAAACCGGTGACTTATGTGCCCATCTACTTCCATGTACTGGCTGTGTGATTCCCTCTCGGTGCTCTCTGCTTCCTATTGCGGCTCCCTGAACCCCCAGGCACCCCTCAGGTGCCTTTTTTTTCCCGTAAGGAGAGAAAGAGGACGAATTGATGGTTATGTTTACATAATAATAAAAATATTAATAGAAATAAAAAAAAACAAAAGCAATTACCAAGGGCGCCACGTTTCCAGAACTGGGACTGCCCTGTGTAGAGCTCGGGGGTATGCTTAATATTGGGTGCACGGAAGCCTGAGGTGCACAGGTCCCATGGAGCGAACGAGCGAGCGAACGAGCGAGCGGGCGAGAGAGCGGGCGGGTGGGCAGGACGGGGAGGGAGTTAGTCAGGCTAGGGTCAGGGTCAAGGTGAGGGCTAGGTGGGTGGCTGAGAGATGGGCCAGGGTCATGTGTGATACTCACTCTTTGCTTATTTCACGCACTCCTTGCAGCACAACAGCTTGTGTGTGTGTGTGTCCAATCTACCGCATGTGTGTGTGTGTGTGTGTGTGTGTGTGTGTGTGTATGTGTGCGCTGAGCCTCGGGCTGCCTTTCTCTCCCATGTACTGGCTGTGTGATTCCTTCTCGGGGCTCTATGACCCCTTATGGTTCTCCCTGAACCCCCAGCCCCCCCTCAGGTGCCCTCCAATCCCATACAGGTCGCGCTAGAGTCTCTTTCCCCCTGCCTGAAGGCTTTACCACGCCCCCCTGCCTGTCATATGCCAGACTGAGGCTCGTGCTTCAGTGTTTAACGGATTGTTTATGTGGCCATCTACTTCCATGTACTGCTTGTGTGATTCCCTCTCCGTGCTCTGTGGTTACTTTTGCGACTCCCTGAACCCCCAGGCCCCCGTCAGGAGCCTCCAGATCCCATCCAGGGAGCGCCAGTGTCCCATTATCCCTCTAGTTTGTGGCTGCGTAAAGGTTTTAACCCCGCCCCCTCCTGGTTGTGTAGCCTGCATGTCGTGTGTATTTACGCTGAGTCTGCGCTGCCTGTCTCTCCCATGTACTGGCTGTGTGATTCCCTCTCGGAGATTTGTGAGCTCTTCTGGGGCTCCCTGAACCCCCAGCCCCCCCTCAGGTGCCCCCAACCCCATACAGTTCGCCCTGTAGTCTCTTTCCCCCTGCCTGGAGGCTTTTCCACGCCCCCCTGCCTGTCATATGCTACACTGGGGCTGGTGCTGCTATGTTTAACCGGTGGCTGCTGAGCCCTTCTGCTTCCATGTAGTGGCTGTATGATTCCCTCTCGTTCTCTGCTTCCTGTTGCGCCTACCTGAACCCCCAGCCCCCCCTCAGGTGCCCTCAAACCCCGAATAGGTCGCGCAGGAGTCTCTTTCCCTCTGCCTGTAAGCTTAAACGCGCCCCCCTGCCTGTCATATGCTACACTGGGGCTGGTGCAGCGATGTTTAACCGGTGGCTTCTGTGCCCATCTGCTTCCATGTACTGGCTGTATGATTCCCTCTCGGAGATTTCTGGGGCTCCCTGAACCCCCAGGCCCCCCTCGGGAGCCACCAGATCCCACCCAGGGAGCGCCAGCGTCCCATTATCCCTCTAGTCTGTGCGTGCGTAAAGGCTTTCGCCCGCTCCTTCCTGGAAGTCTAGCCTGCATGTCGTGTGTATTTACGGTGAGTCTCGGGCTGCCTGTCTCTCCCATGTACTGGCTGTGTGATTCCCTCTCGGAGATTTGTGAGCTCTTCTGGGGCTCCCTGAACCCCCAGCCCCCCCTCAGGTGCCCTCCAACCCCATACAGTTCGCCCTGTAGTCTCTTTCCCCCTGCCTGGAGGCTTTTCCACGCCCCCCTGCCTGTCATATGCTACACTGGGGCTGGTGCTGCAATGTTAAACCGGTGACTTATGTGCCCATATTCTTCCATGTACTGGCTTTGTGATTCCCTCTCGGAGCTCCGGGAGCTCTTCTGGGGCTCCCTGAACCCCCAGCCCCCCCTCAGGTGGTCAATCCCATCCAGGGAGCGCCAGCGTCCCATTATCCCTCTAGTTTGTGCGTGCGTAAAGGCTTTCGCCCGCCCCTTCCTGGAAATCTAGCCTGCATGTCGTGTGTATTTACGGTGAGTCTCGGGCTGCCTTTCTCTCCCATGTACTGGCTGTGTGATTCCTTCTCGGGGCTCTGTGACCCCTTATGGTTCTCCTTGAACCCCCAGCCCCCCCTCAGGTGCCCTCCAATCCCATACAGTTCGCGCTTGAGTCTCTTTCCCCCTGCCTGGAGGCTTTACCACGCCCCCCTGCCTGTCATATGCCAGACTGAGGCTCGTGCATCAGTTTTTAACGGGTGGTTTATGTGGCCATCTATTTCAATGTACTGCTTGTGTGATTCCCTCTCCGTGCTCTGCGGTTACTTTTGCGGCTCCCTGAACCCCCAGGCCCCCCTCAGGAACCTCCAGATCCCACCCAGGGAGCGCCAGCGTCCCATTCTGCCTCTAGTTTGTGGCTGCGTAAAGGTTTTAACCCGCCCCCTCCTGGTTGTGTAGCCTGCATGTCCTGTGTATTTACGCTGAGTCTGCGCTGCCTGTCTCTCCCATGTACTGGCTGTGTCATTCCCTCTCGGAGATTTTTGACCACTTCTGGGGCTCCCTGAACCCCCAGCCCCCCCTCAGGTGCCCTCCAATCCCATACAGTTCGCGCAGGAGTCTGTTTCCCCCTGCCTGGAGGCTTTACCACGCCCCCCTGCCTGTCATATGCTACACTGGGGCTCGTGCATCAGTGTTTAACGGGTGGTTTATGTGGCCATCTATTTCGATGTACTGCTTGTGTGATTCCTCTACGTGCTCTGTGGTTACTTTTGCGGCTCCCTGAACCCCCAGCCCTCCCTCAGGTGCTGACATATCCCATCCAGGGAGCGCTAGCGTCCTATTATCCCTCTAGTTTGTGCGTGCGTAAAGGCTTAAGCCCGCCCCCTCCTGGTTGTGTAGCCTGCATGTCGTGTGTATTTACGCTGAGTCTGCGCTGCCTGTCTCTCCCATGTACTGGCTGTGTGATTCCCTCTCGGAGATTTGTGAGCTCTTCTGGGGCTCCCTGAACCCCCAGCCCCCCCTCAGGTGCCCTCCAACCCCATACAGTTCGCCCTGAAGTCTCTTTCCCCCTGCCTGAAGGCTTTACCACGCCCCCCTGCCTGTCATATGCTACACTGGGGCTGGTGCTGCTATGTTTAACCGGTGGCTGCTGAGCCCTTCTGCTTCTATGTAGTGGCTGTATGATTCCCTCTCGTTCTCTGCTTCCTGTTGCGCCTACCTGAACCCCCAGCCCCCCCTCAGGTGCCCTCAAACCCCGAATAGGTCGCGCAGGAGTCTCTTTCCCTCTGCCTGTAAGCTTAAACACGCCCCCCTGCCTGTCATATGCTACACTGGGGCTGGTGCAGCGATGTTTAACCGGTGACTTCTGTGCCCATCTGCTTCCATGTACTGGCTGTGTGATTCCTTCTCGGGGCTCTGTGACCCCTTATGGTTCTCCCTGACCCCCCAGCCCTTCCTCAGGTGCCCTCCAATCCCATACAGTTCGCGCTGGAGTCTCTCTCCCCCTGCCTGGAGGCTTTACCACGCCCCCCTGCCTGTCATATGCCAGACTGAGGCTCGTGCATCAGTTTTTAACGGGTGGTTTATGTGGCCATCTACANCCTCCCTGAACCCCCAGCCCCCCCTCAGGTGCCCTCAAACCCCGAATAGGTCGCGCAGGAGTCTCTTTCCCTCTGCCTGTAAGCTTAAACACGCCCCCCTGCCTGTCATATGCTACACTGGGGCTGGTGCAGCGATGTTTAACCGGTGGCTTCTGTGCCCATCTGCTTCCATGTACTGGCTGTATGATTCCCTCTCGGAGATTTCTGGGGCTCCCTGAACCCCCAGGCCCCCCTCAGGAACCTCCAGATCCCACCCAGGGAGCGCCAGCGTCCCATTATCCCTCTAGTCTGTGCGTGCGTAAAGGCTTTCGCCCGCCCCTTCCTGGAAGTCTAGCCTGCATGTCGTGTGTATTTACGGTGAGTCTCGGGCTGCCTGTCTCTCCCACGTACTGGCTGTGTGATTCACTCTCGAAGATTTGTGAGCTCTTCTGGGGCTCCCTGAACCCCCGGCCCCCACTCAGGTGCCCTCCAACCCCATACAGTTCGCCCTGAAGTCTCTTTCCCCCTGCCTGAAGGCTTTACCACGCCCCCCTGCCTGTCATATGCTACACTGGGGCTGGTGCTGCTATGTTTAACCGGTGGCTGCTGAGCCCTTCTGCTTCTATGTAGTGGCTGTATGATTCCCTCTCGTTCTCTGCTTCCTGTTGCGCCTACCTGACCCCCCAGCCCCCCCTCAGGTGCCCTCAAACCCCGAATAGGTCGCGCAGGAGTCTCTTTCCCTCTGCCTGTAAGCTTAAACACGCCCCCCTGCCTGTCATATGCTACACTGGGGCTGGTGCAGCGATGTTTAACCGGTGACTTCTGTGCCCATCTGCTTCCATGTACTGGCTGTGTGATTCCTTCTCGGGGCTCTGTGACCCCTTATGGTTCTCCTTGAACCCCCAGCCCCCCCTCAGGTGCCCTCCAATCCCATACAGTTCNTATGATTCCCTCTCGGGGCTCTGTGAGCCCTTCTGGGGCTCCCTGAACCCCCAGCCCCCCCTCAGGTGCCCTCAAACCCCGAATAGGTCGCGCAGGAGTCTCTTTCCCTCTGCCTGTAAGCTTAAACACGCCCCCCTGCCTGTCATATGCTACACTGGGGCTGGTGCAGCGATGTTTAACCGGTGACTTCTGTGCCCATCTGCTTCCATGTACTGGCTGTGTGATTCCTTCTCGGGGCTCTGTGACCCCTTATGGTTCTCCCTGACCCCCCAGCCCTTCCTCAGGTGCCCTCCAATCCCATACAGTTCGCGCTGGAGTCTCTCTCCCCCTGCCTGGAGGCTTTACCACGCCCCCCTGCCTGTCATATGCCAGACTGAGGCTCGTGCATCAGTTTTTAACGGGTGGTTTATGTGGCCATCTACATCCATGTACTGCTTGTGTGATTCCCTCTCCGTGCTCTGCGGTTACTTTTGCGGCTCCCTGAACCCCCAGGCCCCCCTCAGGAGCCTCCAGATCCCACCCAGGGAGCGCCAGCGTCCCATTCTGCCTCTAGTTTGTGGCTGCGTAAAGGTTTTAACCCGCCCCCTCCTGGTTGTGTAGCCTGCATGTCCTGTGTATTTACGCTGAGTCTGCGCTGCCTGTCTCTCCCATGTACTGGCTGTGTGATTCCCTCTCGGAGATTTTTGACCCCTTCTGGGGCTCCCTGAACCCCCAGGCCCCCCTCAGGTGCCCTCCAATCCCATACAGTTCGCGCTGGAGTCTCTTTCCCCCTGCCTGGAGGCTTTACCACGCCCCCCTGCCTGTCATATGCTACACTGGGGCTGGTGCATCAGTGTTTAACGGGTGGTTTATGTGGCCATCTATTTCGATGTACTGCTTGTGTGATTCCCTCTCCGTGCTCTGTGGTTACTTTTGCGGCTCCCTGAACCCCCAGCCCCCCCTCAGGTGCTGACATATCCCATCCAGGGAGCGCTAGCGTCCTATTATCCCTCTAGTTTGTGCGTGCGTAAAGGCTTAAGCCCGCCCCCTCCTGGTTGTGTAGCCTGCATGTCGTGTGTAGTTACGCTGAGTCTGCGCTGCCTGTCTCTCCCATGTACTGGCTGTGTGATTCCCTCTCGGAGATTTGTGAGCTCTTCTGGGGCTCCCTGAACCCCCAGCCCCCCCTCAGGTTCCCTCCAACCCCATACAGTTCGCCCTGAAGTCTCTTTCCCCCTGCCTGAAGGCTTTACCACGCCCTCCTGCCTGTCATATGCTACACTGGGGCTGGTGCTGCTATGTTTAACCGGTGGCTGCTGAGCCCTTCTGCTTCCATGTACTGGCTGTATGATTCCCTCTCGTTCTCTGCTTCCTGTTGCGCCTACCTGAACCCCCAGCCCCCCCTCAGGTGCCCTCAAACCCCGAATAGGTCGCGCAGGAGTCTCTTTCCCTCTGCCTGTAAGCTTAAACACGCCCCCCTGCCTGTCATATGCTACACTGGGGCTGGTGCAGCGATGTTTAACCGGTGACTTCTGTGCCCATCTGCTTCCATGTACTGGCTGTATGTTTCCCTCTCGGGGCTCTGTGAGCCCTTCTGGGGCTCCCTGAACCCCCAGCCCCCCCTCAGGTGCAACCGTATCCCATCCAGGGAGCGCTAGCTTCCCATTATCCCTCTAGTTAGTGCGTGCGTAAAGGCTTTAGCCCGCCCCTTCCTGGAGGTCTAGCCTGCATGTCGTGTGTGTTTACGGTGAGTCTCGGGCTGCCTTTCTCTCTCATGTACTGGCTGTATGATTCCCTCTCAGGGCTCTGTGAGCCCTTCTGGGGCTACCTGAACGCCCAGCCCCCCCTCAGGTTCCCTCAAACCCCGAATAGTTCGCGCAGGAGTGATTTTCCCTCTGCCTGTAAGCTTAAACACGCCCCCCTGCCTGTCATATGCTACACTGGGGCTGGTGCTGCTATGTTTAACCGGTTGCTGCTGAGCCCATCTGCTTCCATGTAGTAGCTGTATGATTCCCTCTCGTTCTCTGCTTCCTGTTGCGCCTCCCTGAACCCCCAGCCCCCACTCAGGTGCTCCAAAACCCGAATGGGTCGCGCAGGAGTCTCTTTCCCTCTGCCTGTAAGCTTAAACACGCCCCCCTGCCTGTCATATGCTACACTGGGGCTGGTGCAGCGATGTTTAACCGGTGGTTTCTGTGCCCATCTGCTTCCATGTACTGGCTGTATGATTCCCTCTCGGGGCTCTGTGAGCCCTTCTGGGGCTCCCTGAACCCCCAGCCCCCCCTCAGGTGCAACCATATCCCATCCAGGGAGCCATGGGGTCCCTGTTACCCCCTATGTTGTGCCTGCGTAAAGGCTGTAGCCCGCCCCCATCTGGTAGTCTAACCTGCATGTCGTGTGTGTTTACGGTGAGTCTCGGGCTGCGTTTCTCTCTCATGTAATGGCTGTTTGATTCCCTCTCGGGGCTCTGTGAGCCCCCCTGGGGCTCCCTGAACCCCCAGCCCCCCCTCAGGTGCAACCATATCCCATCCAGGGAGCCATGGGGTCCCTGTAACCCCCTATGTTGTGCCTGCGTAAAGGCTGTAGCCCGCCCCTTCTTGGTAGTCTAGCCTGCATGTCGTGTGTATTTCCGCTGAGTCTCGGGCTGCATGTCTCTCCCATGTACTGGCTGTGTGATTCCCTCTTGGGGCTCTCTAGTTCCTTTTGCGGCTCCCTGAACCCACAGGCCCCCCTCAGTTGCTCCTATATCCCACCCAGTGAGCGCTAGAGTCTCATTCCCCCCGCCTGAAGGCTTTACCACGCCCCCCTGCCTGTCATATGCTAGACTGGGGCTGGTGCTGCAATGTTTTACCGATGGCTTTTGTGCCCATCTACTTTCATGTACTGCTTGTGTGATTCCCTCNCCAGGGAGCCATGGGGTCCCTGTAACCCCCTATGTTGTGCCTGCGTAAAGGCTGTAGCCCGCCCCTTCTTGGTAGTCTAGCCTGCATGTCGTGTGTATTTCCGCTGAGTCTCGGGCTGCCTTTTTATCCCATGTACTGGCTGTGTGATTCCCTCTCGGGAATTTTTGAGCCCTTGTGGGGCTCCCTGAACCCCCAGCCCCCCCTCACGTGCTGATATATCCTATCCAGGGAGCGCTAGCGTCTCATTATCCCTTTAGTTTGTGCGTGCGTAAAGGCTTTAGCCCGCCCCTTCCTGGAGTTCTATCCTGCATGTCGTGTGTGTTTACGGTGAGTCTCGGGCTGCCTTTCTCTCTCATGTAGTGGCTGTATGATTCCCTCTCGTTGCTCTCTGCTTCCTGTTGCGCCTCCCTGAACCCCCAGCCCCCCCTCAGGTGCCCTCAAACCCCGAATAGGTCGCGCAGGAGTCTCTTTCCCTCTGCCTGTAAGCTTAAACACGCCCCCCTGCCTGTCATATGCTACACTGGGGCTGGTGCAGCGATGTTTAACCGGTGGCTTCTGTGCCCATCTGCTTTCATGTAATGGCTGTATGATTCCCTCTCGGGAATCTGTGAGCCCTTCTGGGGCTCCCTGAACCCCAAGCCCCCCCTCAGGTGCCCTCAAATCCCATACAGTTCGCGCTAGAGTCTCTTTCCCCCTGCCTGAAGGCTTTACCACGCCCCCCTGCCTGTCATATGCTTCACTGGGGCTGGTGCTGCTATGTTTAACCGGTGGCTTCTGTGCCCATCTGCTTCCATGTAATGGCTGTATGATTCCCTCTCGGGGCTCTGTGAGCCCCCCTGGGGCTCCCTGAACTAGTGATGGGTTAATGAGGCTTTGTGAGGCTTCGAAGCATTTTTTCAAAGCATGCTTCATTACTCGAGGCCTCAATGACACACAGCACTCGAGCAGGACATCTAGTGGACAATAAAATGAAGTGCAATAAACACGTGTTATTGGTTCATGGATTGTTCGGGATTTGATTCGCATACACATCCCCGTTCGGAAAGTCCATATGATTACATGGTTTCAAGTGAACCCACTCATAAGAATGAATCATTTATATAATATAATGATAATAATAATAACTAGGTGGGGGATTTGCTTTTGTGACTGGATTTGAACTTTTTATATTTTGTCTTGTTTTGGGGGCTTTTCATGCCTTTAAAGTGTTAAAGGAGGCAAGTTGGAGACAAAGGGATAGCGTTTGTTTCTCTCTGTTTCCTGGATTCGAACCTACGTTGTCGGATTAAGAATGGAGCTGCCTTAGCCGTTGCGCTATTCAGTGTCGGAATACCTACGATGTATTCATTGATAACATTTCCTCACAGTTTTCGGATTCTTTTTTTTTTTTTTTGGTTTCTTTTCTTTGAAACTTTTGCGCCTTGGAAAAAACTCTTTCAGACGTATGAGGCTCGAGTTCACATAAAGTGTTTATAAAGGTTCAGGTTCAGGTTATGGGTGGCCCAGTATTTAAGTGAGAATTCTTTTTGTACCAGGAGAAAACACTGAATAGGTTCTTCGAGTTCTCCTATCTTGGAGCGCACTCGATCCCACTGAGTGATTCACATGACAGACCAAACCAATCAGGTGATTCATTGGCGTTCGAAGCACTGAAGTGCTTCAAACGTCACTCAAGTGTGTTATACGTCACAAGTCACGTGACCAAACCACGCTTCGGCACAGTGGTTCGAGACGTTTGTCTCATGAGCTACCGCGCATGTGTCGGAGCCTTGGGTGTCAAAGGACCATCACTACCCTGAACCCCCAGCCCCCCCTCAGGTGCCCTCAAACCCCGAATAGGTCGCACAGGAGTCTCTTTCCCTCTGCCTGTTTGCTTAAACACGCCCCCCTGCCTGTCATATGCTACACTGGGGCTGGTACTGCGATGTTTAACCGGTGGCTTCTGTGCCCATCTGCTTCCATGTACTGGCTGTATGATTCCCTCTCGGGGCTCTGTGAGGATGATTTGAAAGTGAGGATCTGATGATGATCTGATGATCTGAGAGTGAGGATTTGAATTTTAGAGTGTGGACCAGGAGAGAATTGACCTGGAAACTTTTTAGATTAACAGGCCCAGGAGCCACAAATTTCACTCCACATACACAAATTTGGGCTCAAAACGTAGGTAATCTTGGTCTGCTTCTGATTAAGGGCACTTGACACCAAAAGGACAAAAGACAAAGCCTACAGCTGGCTAACTGTCACAGAAAGTCATCATCTGCCCCCATCTGCTCTAATGTTAATTTTCAGGGGACTTTCTGGGAGATAAAGAAAAAGTAACACTTTTTTAACTCACATTTCTGGTAAAACTTCGGCTCAACAGACATGAAATTTACATCAATAGATACTTCTGAGCCTTGTGTATCTCATGATAGTTTTCTTTTTCTGCTAGCCCTTAAGGATTTTGCGCAGCCTATGGATATTCGCACCCTTGTCCCTGGCTCAAATCCAGCTCCTCATCAACTGTCTGTCAGTTAAATCAAACAGCTGCAGCTTCAAACAGCCTAACGAGCAGGTTACCATGGAGACCTGTGATCTGACACACCTGTTTATACCTACAGATCAAAACACTGATGAAGAAAGATACTCAAGTGATTGTTTCTCTGCATCACTGACCAACACACAGCACACCAGCACACCAAACATATACCCACACACAAACACACCAAACATACACACATACAGAGACTCTCTCTCTCTCATACACACACACACACACAACACACACATCAGCACATTAACCATATACACACACAAACACACACAAACACACACTCACACACACATACACACAAGCATATTAACCATGTACACACAAACACACACACACACACACACGCTCTCTCTGTAACACACACACACACACTTCACTGACTCAAACATCTGATAATTCTGATGATTCCCACACAACTTGTAGGGATAAAAAAATTCTTTCATTGTGATTCATTGATTTCCTTTCTTTTCCATTTACTCTTCAATTCACCCATTCATATTTTCATTTTGGACATTATTTCACATCCTTTCAGCCAAGTCAAGTACAAGTACAAGCTCTCAAGAGGAAGTTGTAAAACGTAAGTCGTCAAGTCGCGTTCGAAAAAGTTCTAAGTAAGTTGGTAAAAGTCTATTTAAGTCAGTAAGTCGTATAAGTCCTAAGACGTAATCGTCAAGTCCGCGAGCTGCTTCAGCTTCTGCATTCACAGCGCAATTTCTTCAGAAATTGCTTTTCTAGTTGTATGGGCAGTTATTTTTCAGCTGGCAAAAAAAACACTGATCAGTGAGGCTAACTGGAAAAAAAAGTTTCAATTTGTTAGGGAGCACAAAGATTGGACTCTGGAGCAATGGAAGAAGGTCATGTGGTCTGATGAGTCCTGATTTACCATGTTCCAGAGTGATGGGCGCATCAGGGTAAGAAGAGAGGCAGGTGTAGTGATGCTCCCATCATGCCTAGTGCCTACTGTACAAGCCTGTGGGGGCAGTGCTATGATCTATGGTCCCACGAGTTCCCTTTGCATTGTGTGTGGAAACATACTCCTAAGTTCTACTGTTGTTTTTTTCTGCAAATGTTTAAGTGATCACTGATGAGGATCATTAAGGAATTTTTTTGACCACATTTTTTCCTTGAAGATGATGGTTCCTCACCATTCTTCCACTTTTTAATAATGTGTTGGAACAGTTTTAACCCAATTTTAGTAGTTTCTGCATCAGCCTCCTTAGATTTTTCTCTGCTTGATGCCAATGATTTGACCTTTCGTAAACAGAGTAATATTTTTTTTCTACAACCACAGGATGAGTCTTTCTCCATTGTTGTTTAAGAAACAAGAAGTTACTTATGGCATCAGCTGGAGTTTAGTAACTTGTTTCCAGCTGAAAGATAATCACCCATATAGTAATTATCCAATAGGAGGCTTGTACCTGTATGACACACTGCCTGGTTTTATTATCCCTGGTTTTTCAAGAATATTAACGAGTCCTGTCCAGAGCATTATTCTGTAACAGAAAGATCCAGAATAATTTTATTTTCATGAATGAAATTAAAAAGATTTGCAGTTTAAACTTCCTGGTCTCTGTTTTCATGACTGTTCTCTCTCTCTGTTTTGCAGCTAGGTCCAAAACGAGAGGAAGATGTTATATACAGCGCAGTCACTCAGCAGTAAATGACCCCCTCACTTCTGTTTTTATCCCTGATTCTACTTGTAGTGATAAAAACAGTTAAGAGGTTGAACCAGTAGGTGGCGCCAAGGTAATATTCAGAAAATACAAAATGTGGATGAAGCCCATGATGATATCTGCATCACTCACATGCTGCACAGACACATTAAAAAAAGAAGTTCAGTAGTAATGATGGATGTGGTGAAAGCATTTGATCACAAACTACATCAGAATCAGAACCAGAAATAATTTATCCTGTTGGGAAATTTAGTGTTGCCAGATGCTCATCACACAGTACAAGAGTAGAATGTAAACATTGGGGATAAGAAGGACAACAAGGAATGCAATGAAAATTAAATATACACTACCGGTCAAAAGTTTTGGAACACCGCAATTTTTCCAGTGTTTGTACAAATTAGCAATTGGAGTCGAAAAAGAAATCATGGAATCAATGTATAGACCAAAATGTATTCTGAACTGCTGACACATCAAAGTAGCCACCCTTGGCAGATATAACAGCTGAACACACACGTGGCATTCTTTCTACAATAGAAATCAAATATTCTTCAGAAAGTTCTTCCCATGTCTGTTGCAGAAGTTCCCATAAATGTGTGGCACTTGTGGGTTGCTTTGCTTTCACTCTTCTGTCCATTTCATCCCAAACCAGCTCAATGGGGTTTAAGTCTGGAGACTGTGCTGGCCACTCCATGTTTTCAACTTTACCAGCTTGTTCTTTTTTCACAAGATAGTTCTGGCAGAGCTTGGACTTATTTTTTGGGTCATTATCTTGCTGTAAGATGAACCCCTGACCAACTAGACACATACCAGAGGGTATTGCATGGTGCTGCAGGATGCTGTGGTAGCCGTTTTGGTTCAGGGTGCCTCTCACTCTGAACAAGTCACCAACCCTGGATCCAGCAAAACAAGCTCAGACCATCACACTTCCTCCTCCATGTTTGACAGTTGAAGCCACACACTGTGGAAGCATCCTTTCACCTACTCTACGCCGTACAAAGATCCTGCCTGATGAACCCAAGATTTCACATTTTGATTCATCAGTCCATGATACCTTTTTCCAGTCTTCAGTCGTCCAATGGCAGTGTTTCTTGGCCCAGGCAAGCCTCTTTGTCTTATTCTGACGTCTTAGCAATGGTTTTCTTGCTGCAACTGGTCCAGTCGAACCCGCAGCTCCAAGTCTTCTCTTCACAGTTGAAACAGAGACTTTCTTACTACGACCACTAATAAGCTGAGCTTGAAGCTGTTGTCCTGTGAGCCGCCTATCAGGCAAACTGTTGACTCTCAGAAACTTGTCCTCTGATTCAGTTGTGGCTTTGGGTCTGCCAGACCTCTTCCTGTCAAAGTTTGCCCCAGTTTCTGACTTCCTTTTGATGGAGAAGGAAACTGTACTCACTGACACCTTGACTTTCTTTGCAGTTTCTCTGTAGGAAAGACCTACATTTTTCAGTGTTATGATGGTCTGTCTCTCTTCCACTGTTAATTGCCTTTTTCTTGCCATTTCTGTAGCAACACACTACTTTCTGCAGCACAATACTGTTCAACTGATGCTCACGGGGGTATGGTACCACATTGTGTTCAAACACTGCTTTTATGCTGACAGAGGGGCTTGTTAGTAATCAAGCAAACTTGGAACACATGTAGGAATTAGTAGCACCAGCTTTTTAAGGCTTGGTCACCCTCCGTTGCTGCAGGACAACTATCAATTGTGAACCCATTTTGTGTTATTGTTCTGAAATGTACTGTTTTTCAGTTTTGGGTAACCTTACTTTTTATTTTACCCTCTGGTAGTTCACCACTTACCGCTGTATCATTTCAAGCTACTGATTGGACTTGAGTGACTTGAATTGCAATAAATAACTGGAAAAATTGGGGTGTTCTAAAACTTTTGACCGGTAGTGTATGTAACAGACTTAGAGAAATGCAATATAATATTTTCAAAAATGTGTATATGTCTCCATATACACTGCCTGGCCAGAAAAAAAGTCGCCACCTGGATTTAACTAAGCAAATAGGTACAAGCCTCCTTTTGGATAATTACTACATGGGCGATTATCTTTCAGCTGGCAATAAGTTATTTAACCCCAACTGGTGCAATGAGTTGCTTCTCATTTCCTAAACAACCATGTGGAAAGACACATCCCGTGGTCGTGGAAAAGATATTAGTCTGTTTGAGAAGGGTCAAATCATTGGCATCAAGCAGAGAAAACATCTAAGGAGATTGATGCAGAAACTACTAAACTTGGGTTAAGAACTGTCCAACGCATTATTAAAAACTGGAAGGATAGTGGGGAAACATCGTCTTCGAGGAAGAAATGTGGCCGGAAAAAAATCCTGAATGATGGTGATCGGCGATCACTTAAACGTGTGGTGAGATCAAATGGAAGAAAAACAACAGTAGAACTCAGGGCTATGTTTAATAGTGAAAGTAAGAGCATTTCCACACGCACAATGCGAAGGGAAGTCAAGGGATTGGGACTGAACAGCTGTGTAGCCTCAAGAAAACCACTAATCAGTGAGGCTGACTGGAATAAAAGGCTTCAGTTTGTTAGGGAGCATAAAGAGTGTTATGATCTGAGGTTGCTGCAGTTGGTCAGGTCTAGGTTCAGCAACAGTATGTGCTCAAAGAATGAGGTCAGCTGACTACCTGAATATACTGAATGACCAGGTTATTCCATCGATGGATTTTTTCTTCCCCTGATGACACGGGCATATTCCAAGATGACAATGCCAGGATTCATCGGGCTCTAACAGTGAAAGAGTGGTTAATGGTCAGAAGCACATTTTTAAAGCAAAGTTTGGCAAAAGTATTGGAGTACCTTGGACCTCAGAGTGCAGCTGCCTGGAATATAAGACCCCAAGAGGAACTATGAGATCATTGCTGTACATATCTTCTAGATTTGTTTTATATTTTATACAACCTTTGTATATACTGTATACACTGCGCTGGACTTTTATACTGTATGCTTGAAAATGTTCAATAAAAAGAATATTGAAAAAAAAAAGTTCAACATACCCATGTTTCTTCCATGTTTTAAAGAAAAACAAAATAACTGATATTTCCCCCCCTTGTCTTCTTTTTGTCTATCAACCTGAAGATGGATCTATGTGGATGCAGAGCTTCAAAGTTCATTGACACACTTATTTTGGAAATCTTAGACTCAAACTATCTTCTTTTTGAACCAGACTCCTGAATCTAAATATGTGTATTAATGCTGCCTCCAGCAGACTGTGGAAGAACTGCACTTTTTTTCTTCTTCTAACACTTCAGCACAGGCTTTATATTTTCAGACCTGAGGTTCCTGCTTATACTTACACCTACCACAGAGGTGTCAGACATTCAAATAAACTGTTAAGAATGGTCTCTTATCTTTTTCTGGCTCTCATTTGCCTTTTTTTGTTCATAACAGCCATCAGTAATAAATTCAATTTGATTTGTGACAAAACTTCCTTAAATGAGATAAAATAACTGAAGCTTAAATAAATGTATTCACAAATAACATAAATGTTAGAACACTGTAAATGTTGTAAATGTTTCTGTCAGTGTGCAGCAGAGGGTGATAAGAAGGAATAAAAAAATCTCAAACTTAAAGCAGACAGATCAATGTGTTACAAGCTCATAACAAAGAATAAATGCAGGAGTTGATGAAAAAGTTTGAAGTCACATTGTTCAGTGAATCATCTCAGTTTTTCATGGACATCTGATGAAATTCAACCACAGTGAAAACGTCCTGGTCTGGACCCGGCTGGAGAAGAGAGAAAAAGGAAAATCAGAGAGAACAGATCAAATGATGGTGACTAGTTTTCTTCATCTTTTTGTAACAGCCTGATGTTGTGCAGAGGGACAGAGACAGGACTCTTCATTCACCTTCATAAAACTGTGCTCAGGTGACTTTTCTCTGCTTTGTATCGTGTAGAAAACTTCACTGTATGTGGCCTCCTCTTCAGCCTGTCATGAAGAAAAATGATCAGTGCAGTAAAAATACACATATCATGCTAAAATGTCTGGGTATTAAAGCGACAGTTTCTTTTTTGTGTCTGAAGATGTTTTATTTTTAAATTCTCAGATCAGGATCTCTTACCACAGCTGCAGCTGATGATCGTCTCTTTGTTTGCTCTGAAAGAGTAAAAACTCCTGTTACTGACTCTCAATGCAGGATAAAGTGAAAATATAACACAATGGATTATTTTAAGCCACATAAATCAAAGTCTGATATTTCCTTACTGTCTTTAGTCCAAGTAATCAAGAAGAAAACAAGAAACATGAAGATGTCAAAGGTCACAGGAACGATGAGAGTCAGATGAAGAGTGGAAGTTCTGCTGCAGCAGATTGAAACACAGTGAAGAAAGAAAGAAAGAAAAAATATTCTTTTTATCAATCTAGATTTTTGAGAACATTTAATCTCCTCAAAGGAACCTTTGACTTACTGTTGTGGTTCAGTTTGACCTGTGGGGACTGAAGTAAGATTCACAGGATGGAGAGAGTCTGGTGAGGTTTTCATGCACATCATTGTCTTTGGTGTTGCTGCAGGAATCAAATAGAAATATTTAACATTTTTAAAACAGCTGTATCTCACTTTTAATCCAAATGTTCTGTACAAACCTCAATGATGTTCAAAGTGAAAGATCAGGTATCTGTCATCATCATTATTATTATTATTATTATTATTATTATTATTATTATTGTTATTATTATTATTATCTATAAGAGCTTTTATTGCTGGACTCTGATGGAGCTGGATAGAAATCAAAAAAACTTTCAGTCATGGCTGCAAACTGAGCAGCTGATCCTTTAGTAACATTGTTCTCTTCTTCACAGGTTTGTTTCTGGTTGTTTGTTACTCACTCGTGCTCGGTCTCTCTTTAACAGTGATGTGCACCGGCATCATGTGTTCTCCTCTGGATAAGAAATACCAGCCGCTGCTCTCAGTCTTCAGTCCACTCAGAGTCACTCTGACAGTTTTGGTGACCCACACTGAAGTGATGTCCACTCTTTCTCCTCTCCATTCTTTGGTAGATGACTCCCTTACACAGAATCTTCTAATCGTACACCACTTAATGGATGCTTCGTTGGGTGTGTTGTGTCTGAAGTGAATGGTCAAACTTTCTCCTGTGAACCCTGTTACCTCCTGATGATCCACAGAGAGTGGGGCTTGATCTGAAGGAAAAACAAATGAAGTTTATTTTATAGTTGAGGCCTGAAATCTATCAGTCCTGTCTGAGAGAACAGCTGTTTGTTCACTTACAGCTCAGGAATAAATGACTCAAACAACTACACCCCAGGTATAAAGACAGACAATTGTTGTGATATAAAGATTTTCTGAAAAGTTTCTCATTTTTTAATGTTTTATTTCCCAATACTCCCATTTTAAAAAAGATATGAATTATTTTAATAATGATACAGATGTTCAAACATGAAAATAAGGGTGTCTTAGTGACTGAAATGTGCAGAAACTGAGAGGACTCTGTAATCATTAAAGTGCCAATGAGTAACTTTGATTTTATCCACCAGACTCCAGTGAAGCTATCTTCTTTTCTATTTCCTTTGACTGTTTGAGGAAGTTTCAGAGTCTTTAATGAGTGAGACATTCTTCAGGTTGATAAAAAAGACTTTCTCTTTAAAGTTTCTTACCTTTGGTAACTGAAAGCTCAAAAGAAGTCTTGATATCGAAATCGTTTTTTATCTCCACAGCGCACCAGTAATAATGAGTTCCAACAGTTTTTGCCTCGATCGTCACAGTGAAGATGTTTTCCTGTTTGTTATCAGAGATTGAAAACTCTCCTGAACGGTTTGTTGTTTTACTTTTAACTTTGTAGATGCAGGAATTCCAGTCGTATCCTCCACACAAATACTTCACATGGTTTTTGTACTTGGGCTCATAGGGACATGGGACAGAGATGGAGCCTCCAACCTTTACAGAATATTTTCTGGCTGTAGTTCCACTCTGAAGTGCTGCAATGAAACCCAGGAAAATGTTCAACCACTGACATTCAAAGAGATGAAGTCAAAATGATCCAAAGAAGAGAAAAGAGAGAGAGAAAGCAGCTCCTGACTGACCTGAGAGTCCAGAGAGGATGAGAAGAGCGCTGAGATGAGCAGCCATGTTGGTGAGTGAGCAGAGTGAGAGTGAACAGAGGATCATCACTCTGTGACAAGGAGACTTCTACTTCTACTTCCTCATGTCACCTCCTTCTGAGTAAGTTTAACACCTCTCCTCCACTCTGCTCTCTGAGGCCTGTTCAGACCAAAATGTTTTTTGTCTGTTTGTTCCAAGTTTAACCAGAACCCTCAAGAAAACTCATCTTAAAGACAGAAAATGTATTGACCTAAAAATGATCATCAAACATCAGATTCTAGCTTCAGCTTTGTCTCATATTTTCAGACCGGAGGTTTCCACTTAAGTAAAACTAGTTTTCCTGACAGTGGCAGTGAAATATGAGTTCTTACAAATGTTCTTACAAATTAATTCATAACTGTTTACATTTCTTGTTTATATGAGCTGTTACATTTGTCTGTTAAGCAACAAGACTCTACATTTCTGCAGGGCAGTGGTGTTTTTGCAGAAAGGGACCCTCAGCACGGCCCCAGCAGAGGAGTGAATCTGTCTGAATTTGTGTTTGAGAAGCTGCTGAGACAATAAGGAATACACACATTACACACACGTTTATACAAAAGTCAACCAACAACTCATCCATGTAGACTTCATGGCAAATACTATGAACATTTCTAACTGCACATAAATGCTTAGAATTTCAGAAATGATGAGGAGGTTATGTTTCTAAGTTTGTGTGAACTTTATACGTGTGTGGGCAAAGTGTGTATGCACAGGAGGAAGTTAACACCAAACTTTCTCATCATAGTCAGCAGCCACAAAGCACCATAGACATGAAAACTGTTTCTGAAAGAGCAGTGTTGAATAAAGCTTCTGGATTCATTTCATCTATTTGAAAGATTTCAGCTCCATCCTGTTTTTTGAGTTTGTCTGAGTTCACAGAATAGTTGATGCTTTATTTAACTACATACACTTTGTATCAGCCAAATAATGCTAATAAATGGTTTTCAAAAATGCTTTTAAAAGTTTGAAACTACTTTATCATCATTAATAACAGAACATGATGTGATCATGACCCTTTTATTGGACACTGATTCTATATTTGCTGCATCATATATTTACTTTTGAGGTCAAACACTGTTACTAACTCATATTTTCCTCCTTTAAAATGAATGTTCAGGCTTTCATGATGTTTAACAGTCAGTATTTGGCTGATACTAAAATCTAGGCAGCAAAATAATGAATGCACTAATCAAGTTGTTTACAACATTGATCCAATCAGGGTTTTGTTAGGAGGCACATTTATTACATGCACTTAGGCTCGTGCGTGCGTGCGTCATTGTCATGGAAACAGTAGCCCAGGTCATAAAAAGCCTGCTGATCCTTGTAGAATCCTGTTTGCATGTGAACTTGGAAACGAGCTGCTGCAAATCCTGGCTTTAGATAGCTAACTTTTAGAAAACGACTGAAGAAGAAGAGAAGAACGTACAGTCTGTGATTTTCACTGTTAAAGTTTTGTTTCAGGTGTTGTGCCAAAGTAGTTCCCCCGATAGAAAGCGTCTCCCCTGCTGCAGGAGCGCGCGTGCATTGGAAAGGGTGGAGCCACAGTTCTGTGTTTACATATTAGTTTAGCTTATTAATTAAACTAAATGTGACCAGAGCCGTTTTTCCGCCCGGCCACTGTGGGCACTGTGCCGGTTTGGCACCACGGAGAGCGCAGAGCGCACCTATAAACACAGGTGTGTTGATTGCGCTTCTTCTTTCCACCTGCTCCATTGTTTGGGGAAAGAAACACCTGTGCTGCAGGTGACTTTGTGGCTCTGCAGTTTCTCCTCAGTGAGCTTTCATCCATCTGGATCACCGTGGGTGCCTCTATCTGCAGTCGTCTACGTAACGTGCTTCCCGTGTTTAAATTGTGGCGTGCGCTCTGGGCGCAGGGGTGACAATTTACTGAACTCTTTACAGTGCGGCTGGAGCTGGCTGCTGGTGCCGGGGTGGACGGGCTGTTCTGCAGGAAGACCTCCTGGTGTGTGGCACCTCTTTTCCTTGTGTATGTAGCTGTCGTCTGCTTTGAGCTGCGCTTGTGGGTCCTGAGCTGTACGCTGATCCTCCTCCTTTCTTTCATTTAGCTGCGAGACTTTCCACGGCTCTTCACCTGCCGTGGCTCCACAGGACGGGCGCTGTTTCTCTTCGTGCGCAGCTTCGCNATCCATCTGGATCACCGTGGGTGCCTCTATCTGCAGTCGTCTACGTAACGTGCTTCCCGTGTTTAAATTGTGGCGTGCGCTCTGGGCGCAGGGGTGACAATTTACTGAACTCTTTACAGTGCGGCTGGAGCTGGCTGCTGGTGCCGGGGTGGACGGGCTGTTCTGCAGGAAGACCTCCTGGTGTGTGGCACCTCTTTTCCTTGTGTATGTAGCTGTCGTCTGCTTTGAGCTGCGCTTGTGGGTCCTGAGCTGTGCGCTGATCCTCCTCCTTTCTTTCATTTAGCTGCGAGACTTTCCACGGCTCTTCACCTGCCGTGGCTCCACAGGACGGGCGCTGTTTCTCTTCGTGCGCAGCTTCGCCTGCGGCTCGGCGCTGCCTCCGCGGAAGGGTCCGGTTGGTCCAGCGCGACTGCGCAGTAAGTCAGCGCGACTTATTTTAAAGTGCTTTTAAAACAGTTTGGTCTCTTTTTTTCACTTTTCTTTGTTTGGGTTCTTTCTATTGGGAAGTAGTTATTTTTGTGAATTGTTTTGTGCATGTTTGATTAATTTTGTTTAACTGGTTTTGCACCTGAGTTTTTTTTCTAATTGCCTGTGTAATTATTTTCAGTTGATTTTTGCATTCTGCTTATTTATTTAGGTAAATTAATTTGCATGCATATAGTTATCCTCAGTTGATTATTTATGTGTTTCGTTTTTCTTTGCGTGCCATTATTTGCATGTTTGGTTATTCTGTTCATTTTATTTCACATCCCATTTATTTGGTTTAATGTTTCATTTTTTTGTTGCATGATTGATTATTCTCTTGAGTTGTTTGCTTGCTTTGAGGTTTTTTTGTTTGAACATCTTCAGTTTCTTTATTATTGATTTAGGGGTTTTCTTTAAGGGGTATAATTTGTGTTTTGAAGATGATTGACTATTTTAATACAATGGTGAATAAAAAAAAGTGAGCCCCTTTTTGTAAACTCAACCCCTCTTGGCCTGGTGGTATTTCGGATCTGCGTAAATCAATAGAATTTTCCCAGAGGGGCGACCCTCTGTGTGGTGTTGCTCTACAATTGAAAACAGAAGCCTAGGGCGCCTCGCCACATAAATGTGGATTGTTCCCATCATGCTTTGATAAAGATTTCCAGTGATGTAGCATGTGACACTTTTACCTAAATAAATATTTTTGCTATTCTCCATTACATGTTGCCCAAGTTAATTGTATTGTAGCGCTGTCTGACAATGTCTCATCCTTCTCTTTTTTTCAAAGTTAAGTGTAATATTGCTAAGCGATTAGCCTGCTAACTAAACGTAATACTCTGTGGATACTAGATTCAAACATGCCGTAATTCAGTCCTTAGGATAAATGCATCCTACTTCTGATGCAGTAAAATCAACACTTAATACACCGCCAGACTTAAATCCAGCTTTTTGACTGCATGTGTGCACCATGTCCTCAAATCATGTGTCCTCCTGGATAACGCTAATAAAGTTTTAAAATGGTGATAACTTTAAAAATGACCTCTTTCATGTTAAATATGACAATGAGGTGTTGATTAAGCTACAATTTTTAGACCTTGTTGGTGCCTGATTTAAGTGGGAAATAGTTTGTTTTGTCCTCCCTGGAAAACTAAAATCTTCTGTTCTGTTGTTAAGTTGTATACAGAACACTATTAGAAAGACACAAAGTGGATTTTTAGCCAATTTGATTTTATTCCAACTTTCAAATCCTTATTCGTCTTTGACCCACATACAGACATTATTGTGGTCTATGTTTAAATCTTCTATTGTTTGATTGAACATTGTCTTAGCGCCCCCTGGTGGCTTAGCCTATAAACTATTATCACTTCAAGTAGAATCTGTGATAAACACAGAAGAGAGGAGGTCATTTTCTGCAGAGTGACTGTTCTGTATGTCAGTGGTTCCCAAACTTTACCATGTCAAGGCCTCCAATAGTGTTAGCCTGTGGCTGCAGACCCCCTTTAGAAACAACAGCAAACGCTTCAAAATATGTAAAGAAACATCAACTTTTGGAGAATATTTTCTGAATTTCATTCACTTTTCAACATTTATTACATTTGTTTGGCATAGGAAATTATTAACAAACATGTTTTCAGTGCTGTATATTCATACTGGGTAATAAACGTTTCAACAAACTGTTAACATATACGAACAGGACAAAAACAAATCAAAGCTCTTTCTCTCTTGAGTTTGTCATCTCTATCAGCGTCTTCATTTTTCCCTTCTCTCAAATTTTTGGAGGCCCCACTAGTGCCTCCTGGTGGCCCCCATTTTGAAAACCACTGCCATATGTAACATCTTCCTCCTGTTTTGGATAAATGACAGTTTACCAAGAAAAACCCTGATTCATGATTTTCTGCTTGAAGTTTAATTTAAGAGACTGTAAAACTAGAAACGCAAAGAAATGTTCATGTCTCACAAAAGATTCATGTTCACTACATTCAGTATGTTATACATCTCCTATTATTCCAAAATGATATTGTAAACAAAGCCCTGGCTTGATGCTGGCTTATACAGTAAATCACTTTAATATGCAGGTGGTTGGAGCATTTGGATATAAATTAGGTTCTAAAACAGAATTTCAACTTTCATCTCAGAAACATATCACAATTACTTTTTGTCAGCACGACTTGAACTGGAAAATATCAAAATGAAAACAAGCAAATGCTATCCAGCTGAAGGATAGAAGAGGAGTTACTACAGGCTAATGGCTAACTTCAGCGTAACTACTGTAAGCACTGCAAGCACATTACCACTTCAAGACACTAGGTGGCCTACTTCAGTCAATCATAAATTTGACAAATACATTGATATGGGATGTGATTTTTTTTTTTACACACACACACACACATATATATATATATATACTGAAATCTGTAATAAAACACAATTCTTCTCTCAGAAATATGTTTTTTATCCATTTTCAAAGAACTTTGAAAAAAGTTTTTAGACCCTCTTTTGTCATTGACCCCCACACACACACACACACACACATACATACAGCTCTGGAAAAAAAGAGACCACTGCAAATTCTTCAATTCCTCTGATTTTGCCATAGCTATTTGTTTGAGTAAATAACATTTTTGTTTTATCATATAAACTACTGGCAACATTACTCCCAATTTCCAAATATTGTCATTTACAGAATTTATTTGCAGAAAATGAAAAATGGTCAAAGTACCAAAAAAAAAAGCCCAGTTTTCAGACTTCAAATAATGCAAAAAACGAGTTCATATTCAGTTTTAAACAACACATTTCTACTGTTTTAACTTAGGAAGTATTCAGAAATCAATATTTGGTAGAATAACCCTGATTTGTAATAACATCTCTCATGTTCTCCACCAGTCTTTCACAGATGAGAGTGATGACCACAGCAATGTTTTTATACATTTCCTCATTAAAAAAGATTTGTTTTAGGTGATCAACTCATCAGTACCTTATTAGGTAGAAACAGGTGCTTGTGTTGGAATTCAACAGACACAGCAATGGAATGACTGTCATATATGTAGAAATGCTGATTTCTGAAAACTTTGCAGTGTTCTTTTAATTTTTTTCCAGAGCTGTATAAGCCCAGAGGTATCCAGATCAGTTACCAAACCATATGTATGATCTTGTATATACAATTCAATGTTGTTGACAATGAGACGCTGCAAAGCTATTTTAGGAATTGATAAGGGCATTTAGATCAGTAAAATCGTATCAGTACCCATCTCTGTGACAAACAGAGTAGATACCTGTCAGTTAGCTTGTCTTGAGTGAGAAACCGTACTGTATGTCACCCCCTCTTCAGCCTGTGATGGAGAAACAAAATCAGTGGAGTAAATAAAGAAATTACAATCCTGCAGTTTATACTGAATTTTCTAAAAGAACAACTCATTTATATGTTCATATTTGAGGGACAAATAGTATGACAAATAGGTTGGATTATCCAGATTCACATTCTGAAATCCAAACAAAGCTCTAGACACACAAGCCTTGAAATTAATTGTACTATTCAAAAATTTGTTCAGAATCAGGTGTGCAGAATTATGGAGGTGAAACCAAACGTCTACTTTGAACAAAAAATAAAAAATGTATCATCAAATAGTTTCAACACCAGACACAGGACACAAACAAACTCAGGCCCAACCTTTTAGCTTCGTAGCATAATTCCCAAATTAAAATAAATGTAAATAAAATGAATGAGTGAACACTAATTATATAGATGCAAAACATAATATTATACACTACCTGGCCAAAAAAAGCAAGTTCCCACCAAAGAAAGTAAGGTCACACACTAATATTTTGCTGGACTGTTTTAGTTTTGATTTGATTGAATAAGCTTCTGCAAAGTCACAATATTTATTTCATCCAGTGTTGCATTAATGTTTCACCAAGATCTTGTATTGATGATGGGAGAGTCTGACCACTGCACAAAGTCTTCTCCAGAACATCCCAAAGATTCTCAATGGGGTTAAGGTCTGGACTCTGTGGAGGCCAATCCACGTGTGAAAATGATGTCTCATGCTCCCTGAACCACTCGTTCACTGCCCCATGAATCCTGGCATTGTCATTTTGGAATATGCTCGTGCCATTAGGGAAGAAAAAATCCATTGATGGAATAACCTGGTCATTCAGTATATTCAGGGAGTCAGCTGACCCCATTCTTTGGGAACAAAATGTTGCTGAACCTCGACCAGAGCAACTGCAGCAACCCCAGATCATAACACTGCCCCCACAGGCTTGGGAACTTTTTTCTACATTTCCTTTTTCTATTTTGGCCAGGTAGTGCATTATACTAGAGTAAAAGTTGCCATCTGGATTCAACTAAGCAAATAGGTACAAGCCTCCTATTGGATAATTACTGCATGGGTGATTATCTTTCAGCTGGAAACAAGTTATTTAACCACAACTGATGCAATGAGTAACTTCTCATTTCTTAAACAACCATGGAGAAAGACACATCCTGTGGTCATGGGAAAGATTTTAATCTGTTTAAGGTGGGTCAAATTGGCATGCAACAAGCAGAAAAAATATCCAAGGAGGTTGCAGAAACTACTGAGAGCATTTCCACACACACAATGTGAAAGGAACTCACAGGATTGGGATTGAGCTCAAACCACTAATCAGTGAGGCTGACCAGAAAAAAAATGCTTCAGTTTGCTAGAGAACACAAAACAGTTGACTCTGAAGGAATTGAAGAAGGCCATGTAGTTGAATGAGGCAAAGATTTACCCTGTTCCAGAGTGATGGGCGCATCAGGGTAAGAGAGGCAGTAAGTGATGCACTCATCATGCTGAGTGCCTGTAGGGGCAGTCCTATGAACTGGGGTTGCTCATCTAAACTTACCCAAACAAGGCCACAGTGAATGTGTGCTGTAGTCAAAACTAAAGGTGGTCCAACAAAATATCAGACTATTTGACCTTTTTTTTTTTTTTGGACAGGCAGTGTCTTATACATTGCAATTGAAAAATAACGGATTCAAATAAAATATGAGAAAACTTTGAACTATGACTTAGACCATAATGAAGCTAATGTCTTCTAATCTGGAAAGAGGTAAGTCCTGAAGATCAGTGCAGAGGGAAAAAACAAACAAACAGCACAACACTGTTTGGATACCTTTCTGTTAGCTTGTCTTGATTGAGAAACTGTACTGTACGTCACATCCTCTTCAGCCTGTGATGAAGAAGAAAAATCAGTGGAGTAAAATCATGTTATCACCCTGCAAAAACACAACTTTAACATCGACTTTATGTATGATGTAAGTTTTCACACTAAACACTCTGAGTGTCTGCAGTAAAGACAGGAAGCAGCTCGGCCTCAGAGGAATCCCCCATTCTTTCCAAGCAGTGCAGAATAAAGCAAATAAAAACAGCACATTACTTCACAAACATTCCTTATTTTTCAGTCTAAAACTGTTTTTAGATACCTTTGGATGAGCTCGTCTTAAGTGAGAAACTGTACTGTACGTCACATCCTCTTCAGCCTGTGATGAAGAAGAAAAACTGAAGTAAAAATACTGCATTTTTAAAATCCTAACTTTTACATTTGTCTGTATCAGTTACAGATAGAGACACCTGAAAGAGTTCAGTCCTCAGGAGGAAGGAGCTTTGTGCATAAGATTTATGGAAATAATTTAGATTTGGACTCTAACATTGATGACATTAAACTCAACAGTCAAAACAAGGAAGTAATGAACAAAGAAGTAATCAATCAAATAGAGATAGAGCAATGTATGGACTATTGATGTAGGTTTTAGCACTGCCCTTATGCCTGGCAGCGTACTTCAAAGTTGAATACATTGGTGCAGTGATATGGGGCCTTCTACAGAAATCGGCCAAATTGCAGCCCCACAATGATAATCATATTCTAAAAAACAGTAAACTGTTCAAACTTTGCAGACAGACAAATATCATGTTATGATGTACTTCACCACAAAATATTTGTTGAAATTCAGTTTAACTTGATGTACAAAAATCATGTTTCATATCATTTTCTTTTTTTTAAGACAATTTTTGGGTCTTTTTCTGCCTTCAATTGGATAGAGGAGGACAGCGGATAGAGCAGGAAAGGGGGAGAGAATGGGGAATGACATGCGGGAAACAGGCAGCAGGCAGGAACCAAACCCGGGACACCCGCTGGAGGGCAAACCCCATGGTGCGCGACCACATCCACCAGGCCATCCACGCCCCTCATGTCACTTTCTATTGGGCAGTGGCTGTCCCAACTACTAACATCTAAATACAATTCATGAAAATAGCTGTTGAATGGTTTTTGCCATTTTTCCAAACATTCAATTTTAAAAGAGCTTTTGGTTTCTTTTAAAGGAGAGTTGAAAGATTCAGATTGATATTTTAGATATTTTTCAAATTAAAAGTCTTTATGTAAAACTTCCTGTTCCAAGTTTTCATATCACGGCCAAAACACCGATCGTTAAGGTCTGTAGGTGGGGCTTGGTTTTATCCACACCCCCAGAAATTTCACCAAGAAGAGACATAACCTTCCTGATCATCTATGGCCAATGGTGAGAAGTTAGCTTTAAGCATTATTGAGTACATGCCTTCCAAAGTCTGACAATCAGTGTGTGGCAACAATACGCTTCCATAAATACCAACCATTGACCACAGTGTGAATTCAACTCAGAGCAAAGCTTATTCACACATAAATATGTTAATTTACATGAAAGTCCCCTGAACTGGTAAATACCTTTGTATTTTCAGCTCGTCTTGAGTGAGACACAACACTGTATGTGACCTCTTCAGCCTGTCATGAAGAAGTAAAAGAAGCAGTTTGTAAAGAGAAAAATTACACAAAGTTTATCATGTAAAGTAAGTTTTTTCTCTAAGTTCAAAGATTTTTAGTGTTTAACTTGAAATGCTTCTTCTTTGTTAAGAAGAAATAAGTTTAACATGAGGTCAAATCAAACATTATACAGATGCTGTTAATTACAGAACAGCTTTTGCCCTACAAACCTTCCCGGGGCTCAGGGCTGCAGAGAACGTTCATGTTTTTAAGAGCAGGTTCAAGACCCACCTTTTTAGCTTAGCTTTTAGTTAATATTTATGTATTTTACCTGCATTTATTCTTGTAGCTTAGTTTTCTTACTTATTTCATCATATTTATTCTTACTTTTAATTCACTCTTTTATTCATTTATTTTTAATCTTTCCACCTTTAATTTTACTTCTCTTCTAATCATTCTTAGGACCTCCAGTGTTTCCTCTGAGGAGCCGTCTGCACCAGGAGCGGTGATTGGCTGCAGTCACAGGGCCCCTGTCACGTGTCACGTACCTCTCCACTGGGGCCCTGTGTGGGTGTCCTGTGGCTGTGGTCGGCTCTCTGCTCCTGGTGCAGACGGCTCCACTCATGGTGCTTTCTCAACTGGTCCATCTGTACTCAGCCTCATGTACATTGTTGTGTGTGTGGACTGTGTGATTGTGTGGGATGGGGGTGGTTGGGTAGGGGGCAGGTGAGGTTGTATTGAATTGGATATAAAGCACTTTGTGCTACATTTATTGTATGAAAAGTTCTTTGTCAATAAAGTTTTTTATTGACTGATTAAAAGAGAAAATCAAGTATCTAACATGAATAATCAGATCAGAGTCTCTTACCAGAGCTGCAGCTGATGACTGAGCTTTAGTTTGCTCTGAAAGAGTAAAAAACTCCTGTTACTGACTCTCAGTACAGGACACAATGAGGATATCACACAATGGATTATTATAGGATCATCTATTAAAGTTCATCATGTCCTTACTGTGTCTTCTCCAAAGAATCCAGACGACCATGACCAGTATCAAGATGAGAACCAGTGAACTCACAAGAAGAATCAGAGACAGCCAGAAACTGGAATTTCTGCTGCAGCAGATTTAAACACAGCAAATATAAAAAAGAAAGCTTCTCAAGTGTAATGGAAACATGAGTCAACCTGAACACTTGATCTTCTCAAATGAGCCTTTGACTTACTGTTGTGCTTCGCTTTGGGGAGATGAAATGTTCATATGTCGACTCGGGCTTCTATGACCTGTGGTCTCTACTGTGGGGACTGAAGCAAGATTCACAGGATGTAGAGAGTCTGGTGAGGTTTTCATGCACGTTGATGTCTTTGGTGTTGCTGCAGGAATGAAACAAAATAATTAAACACTTTTAAAACTTTTTTATCTTACTTTCAGTGCAAATGTTCTGTACAAACCTTCACAGTGTTTGAAGTGACAAACATTGAGGACTTTGTCATGTTTTTTTATTATTATAATTATTATAATTGCTATCATAAATTTTCGGTCATGGCTGAAAACTGAACAGCTGATCCTTTAGTAACATTGTTCTCTTCTTCACAGGTTTGTTTCTGGTTGTTTGTTACTCACTCGTGCTCGGTCTCTCTTTAACAGTGATGTGCACCGGCATCTTGTGTTCTCCTCTGGATAAGAAATACCAGCCACTGCTGTCAGTCTTCAGTCCACTCAGAGTCACTCTGATAGTTTTGGTGTCAGACACTGAAGTGATGGTCACTGATAATCCTCTCCATTCTTCAGTAGATGACTCTGTAAAACAGAATTTCCCCAGCCTACACCAGTGGATGGATCCTTTGTTGGGTGTGTTGTATCTGAAGTGAATGGTCAAACTTTCTCCTGTGAACCCTGTTACCTCCTGATGATCCACAGAGAGCAGGGCCTGATCTGAAAGAAAAACAAATGAAGTTTATTTTAAAGTTGAGGCCTGAAATCTATCAGTCCTGTCTGAGAAAACAGCTGTTAACTTTAAGAAGAAGGTCCTAAATTTCACCCTACTCTTCTCTAGCAGAGCTTGTCTTTGACTGGATTAATTTGACACTTCATGGAATTTTTATTCTTAGTACAAGAAATTTCACACATGTTTTGCTGCTTTACTTTAAGGTCTTAAATAATTACACTAGAGTCTTTTTGGTGCTCCTGGTTTGAGGGTTACTGTTAAGTCTTGCTAGACTTAACAGTCTAGCTTACATCTCAGGAATAAATGACTAAAACAAATATGCTCGAGTAATTATTAGTGACAGTTCTTGTGATATTAACATATTCTTAGTTTCTCATTTTTCAATGTTTTTTTTATTTTTTCCCAATACTCCCATTTAAAAAAGATATGAATGATATAAATTATGAAACAGATGTTTAAACATGAATATAAGGGTGTCTTAGTGACTGAAATGTACAATTACCATAAGGACTCTACAAGCATTAATAATTTATTAGTACAAATAGGTAACTTTGATTTTTTTCCACCAGACTCCAGTGAAGCTATCTTCTTTTCTAATTTCTTTGACTGTTTGAGGAAGTTTTAGAGTCTGTAATAAGTGAGACATTCCTCAGGTTGATAAAAAAGATTTTCTCCTTAAAGTTTCTTACCTTTGGTAACTGAAAGCTCAAAAAAAGTCCTGATATCATCCCTGTTTTTTATCTCCACACCAAACCAGTAACGATGAGTTCCAACAGTTTTTGCATCGATCGTCACAGTGAAGATGTTTTCCTGTTTGTTATCAGAGATTGAAAACGCTCCTGAACGGCTTGTTGTTTTACTTTTTACTTTGTAGGTGCAGGAACTCCAGCTGTATCCTTCACACAAATACTTCACATGGTCTTTGTACTCGGGCTCATAGGAACATGGGACAGAGATGGAGCCTCCAACCTTTACAGAATATTTA
>RPOG01003110.1:0-22108 GCA_008086565.1 Thalassoma bifasciatum | reverse complement strand
TGGCTGTAGTTCCACTCTGAAGTGCTGCAATGAAACCCAGGAAAATGTTCAACCACTGACATTCAAAGAGATGAAGTCAAAATGATCCAAAGAAGAGAAAAGAGAGAGAGAAAGCAGCTCCTGACTGACCTGAGAGTCCAGAGAGGATGAGAAGAGCGCTGAGATGAGCAGCCATGTTGGTGAGTGAGCAGAGTGAGAGTGAACAGAGGATCATCACTCTGTGACAAGGAGACTTCTACTTCTACTTCCTCATGTCACCTCCTTCTGACTAAGTTTAACACCTCTCCTCCACTCTGCTCTCTGAGGCCTGTTCAGACCAATCAGAGTTTTATCTTTCTGTTTGAAGTTTAACTAGAACCTTCTGCTTCAGGAGAACTCACCTTTAAGACAGAAAAAAGAACATTCATTGATCTAAAATAATGATATTTTTTTTAAAAATGTTTGAAGCCACTGACTGTCTCTGGCCTGTAGGTTTTTCTTTTCAGTGACCCTCAGATCACATCCCCCTTCAGAAACTGTGATATGAGAAAAGGTGTGAAAATGTTCTTTACAGGTTGATGCTGGTTGCACTTTTGGTGTTAGACTTTCTGACACTTCACAGAAAGCTGTGCCTCTGGTTGGGTGTGGTTGCAATTCTAAGATCTCTGAACTGCTGAGTTAGAAAAAACAATCACCCCTGTACAGTCAATGCTGAAATAAAAAAGTTCAGATGCACTGTAAAACGTAATTTGCTGACTTAACTCAGAAAAACTCAGACAACTGATTTCCATAAAGTAGATAATTAATTTTGAGTTATTAGAGCTGAAAAGAACTGTGTTCAGACCACTCATGACATGACAGTAACTTTGAATATTGTCAATGCAAAATCACTACTCAGGTTGAGCATAAGTAAGGAGGAGGGCAGGCAGTGGATATAAGACCCTGCTGTACATGGATGTATCACATAGGCGACCAAAGCTGTCTTAACCCTTGTTCAGACTATTCTCTCTACACTCCGTGGCGTAGTCCAGCTGTATGCAGACTGAATGTCAGGAATATCAATAGATAATGGTATTTCCTTCTGTAGAACTCTCGATGAAAATCCCTTTGAATGTTTTCATCACCCTTTGATTTGAGCAGGCATTTTCTTTTGCCCACCAAAACTGCCCATCACATACTAAATGTTGAATTATGGTGTATGACTGTGCATGATGGAAAAATGCGAGCAGGGGATGTTGGTCTGCACCGTGGAGTGTGGACAGCCAGTCAACGCTGAGGAGTGAAGACAGCCAGTTCACACCATGGAGCATCGACAGCCAAGCCAGTCTGTTACTCCTGCATGACTCACACACGTCCAGCAGGCTCTCATGTCCACTGTGTGACCTCCTCACTGACAGTCTCAAGGTTGGGTAAGCAAATAAATTCAGTTAGATTTCAATACTTTCTACACATCCTTATAGAACTAAACATACAGAGTTAGCTCTGTTTAACATGATTAGCATATTGCATCTTTTTGCTGAAAAGTACAAACAACTAACTTGAATTAGTTATGACAACAAATTTTACAAAACATAAAATACAACCCCAATTCCAATGAAGTAAGGGCATAGTTACAAATGTAAATAAAATAATACACTGATTTTAAAATCTTTTCCAACCTATATTCAATTGAATACACCACAAAGACAAGATATTTAATTTCAAACTAAAAGAACTTTATCATTTGTGTAAATATTTGCTCCTTTTGAAATGGATGCCTGCAACATGTTGCAAAAAGGCTGGGACAGACACAACAAAAGACTTGGAAAGTTGATGAATGCTGAAAAAACAGCTGTTTGGATCATTCCACAGGTGAACAAGTTCAGTGGAAACAGGTGAGTGTCATGATTGGGTATAAAAGGAGCATCCCCAAAAGGCTCAGTCATTCACAATCAAAGATGGGGCCAGGTTCACCACTTTGTCAACAACTGCATGAGAAAAATAGTCCAACAATTTAAGAACAATGTTTCTCAATGTTCAATTGCAAGGAGTTTAGGGATTCCATCAGCAACACTCCATAATATAATCAGAAAATTCAGAGAATCTGAAGAAATCTCTGCATGTAAGCAGCAAGGCCGAAAACCAACATTGAATGCCTGTGACCTTTGACCCCTCAGGCGGCGCTGCATTAAAAACTGACATCATTGTGTAAAGGATATCATCACTGGGGTCCAGGAACACTTCAGAAAACCATTGTCAGTTAGACTAGTTTGTTGCTACATCTACAAGTGACAGTGAAAACTCTACCATGCAAAGACAAAGCCATACATCAACAACAGGCAGAAATGCCACCTTTGGCTTCTCTGGGCCTGAGCTCATTTGAAATCCACTGAGGCAAAGTGGAAAAGTCTCCTGTGGTCTAACTAGTCCGCATTTCAAACTGTTTTTGGAAATCATGGAGGTGGTGTCCTGCAGACCAGAGAGGAAAAAGACCATCCAGATTGTTACCAGCACAGAATTCAAAAGCAGCATCTGTGATGGCAGCATCAATGCTGAAAGCTACATCCAGGTTTTGGAGCAACACATACCGCCATCAAAGGAACGTATTTTTCAGAGACGTCCCTGATTATTTCAGCAAGACAATGAAACCGAGACACATTCTGCACCTATTACAACAGCGTGGCTTCATAGTAAAAGAGTGCAGGTACTAGACTGACCTGCCTGCAGTCCCAAACCTGTCCCCCATTGAAAATATGTGCCACATTATGAAGCGCAAAATACGACAACGTAGGTCTCAGACTGTTGAACAACTGAAGTCATACCCTGAGCAAGAATATGAGCTCCAGAGCTTCAACAATCAGTGACCTCAATTCACAAACATTTACTGAGTGTTGTTAAAGGAAAGATGATGTAACACAGTGGTAAATGCTCCCTGTCCCAGTCGTTTTGAAACATGTTGCAGGCATCCATTTCAAAATGCGCAAATATTTGCACAAAAATAATAAAATTTATCAGTTTGAAAATTAAATATCTTGTCCTTGTGGTGTATTCCAGGGGTTCCCAAACTTTTCAGCCTGTGACCCCCAAAACAAAGGTGGCAGAGACTAGTGACCCCCAATATCCCCAGAGGTGACTGAAGCATAAGAAAACATGCGCCTAGGACACATGCACTTATAAGGGTTTCCAAACATGGGCGTTATGACAACACAAAAAAGAACAACAGCCTGAACACCATGTTATGATTTTACATGTAACAGTTTAACATGAAACAAAAGAGGAATATGTCAGAGTTATTTCTCTGTAATTTGTGAACGAACATTGTTGCAGTCGTGTGCAAACTCAATTTTGGTTCAATACTTTCATTTCCACATGAGAACAAGAATAATTCAGTTCAAGTAATAGTCATAAACTGTAGCTGTGTGCAAACGTGAACATTGTTGCAGTGCAAGTTAACTTTTTGGGATATATGTTTCAGTGTTTATCTCACCTAATGAAATGGATGGGCACTGTGTGTGGAGCACAGAAACTCCATTCTGGGTTTAATTTTGGAGACGGCGTGAGTCTCTAGTAGGAGGTGCAAGTGTGTTCTATATATAAATAAAAATTACTTACAGTCACGGCTCTTTCAGAAAAGTGTGTCCATACAACTCGGTTTGTCGCAAACATGGAATCAACACCAGGCCCTATCGACACCTATACGGGAGATTTGACTTTAGTAGAGCGTTGGGGAGGGAGTGAAACCCTTGGGGACCACAATTCAGTTGAATTTAGGTTGAAGAGGTCTTGCAAATCATAGTTCCCTTTTTTTATTTACATTTTACACAATGTCCCAACCTCATTTGAATTGGGGTTGCAATAAGTCCTAAAAAGATTAAGTTGTAACAAAATCTGAGTTTATTGTGTGGCAGGGGTGCACTGTCACATGGGGGGAATCAACCAATCAGGAAAGAGGAGGAACTCATTAGAGAGAGAAGCAGCAGCTGAGCCTGCAGAGATCCCCCATGTGGCAGTGCTCCTGCACTGGTGTGGCTGTGGTGAGCCAGCTTACCTAAAATCTTTAAAAAAAAGATGATTTCATAAATTTTATTTGATATTGTAGGGGTAGTACACCCCAAAGTATTTGTATTTCAATCATTGTGTGTGGCTGCCTTTTTCTAAGGCAAAAGAAGCAATCCTGTAGTTAAACAAATGATGAAAACCAAAGTTAAGAGCAGGTAACTTTTAACCAACGCAATGTTAGTTTTTAAATACACTTTTAATCATGTGTTTGTCTGTTGCAGGCATAGCACTGGTTNATCAGGAAAGAGGATGGAGTCATTATAGATAGAAGCATCAGCTGAGCCTGCAGAGATCCCCCATGTGGCAGTGCTCCTGCACTGGTGTGGCTGTGGTGAGCCAGCTTACCTAAAATCTTTAAAAAAAAGATGATTTCATAAATTTTATTTGATATTGTAGGGGTAGTACACCCCAAAGTATTTGTATTTCAATCATTGTGTGTGGCTGCCTTTTTCTAAGGCAAAAGAAGCAATCCTGTAGTTAAACAAATGATGAAAACCAAAGTTAAGAGCAGGTAACTTTTAACCAACGCAATGTTAGTTTTTAAATACACTTTTAATCATGTGTTTGTCTGTTGCAGGCATAGCACTGGTTTCTGTTTGTTTTAGTTGTTTTTATGTTAATTTAGGATAATAATAGTTGCCTCAGAGCATTTTATTTCATTTTACTTTTATGGTTATATGTTTTAGAGTCTTAATTTCTGACCTCTCCTTGTTTTCTAATGCTGTGGCTGGGGTGATCTCTCCTCCCTAGAGGGATTAAGATACTGGGAATTCACTCACTGTAGATGTGTTTTGGGTGAATTCTTTTGTGTGTTAGTTTTGGTTTTGATTTTCATTAATGCTTTCTGCACACAGGTAGTATACTCCCAGTATTATCCACGGCGGGTGGTGATTGCCCTGGTTACAGAGCGACTATCTGTCTTCTCCTTTCTTTCCTGCTAGTAGTTTTGGTTTTTTAAAATAAAATGACATGACCCACACCAACCTGTTTTGCATCTTCATTAAAGTCCCTGCATTTTCATATCCTACTTGTTACAATAGTGTGGGTTTTTAGACAACAAATTTCAAATTGACTGTTCTGGAGCCTCTGAGACCTATGTGAACCTGCTCAGAAGGTGTATATGTTTCCTGTAAAGCACGGTGGCTGTGGGCAAGCACACAAAGGTAAGTTCAGACCTGACCACAGCAGAAGTCTCTGGTAAGTTTTCCTCCTGCTCACTGATGAGTCAAAGTTGATTTCACACTCTCTGTCAGACTCTCAGCATTTTGCAGGCGTCTGTACGACACAGAGGTAAAGTAAGAATCAGCAGAACAAAGACACATGTACACAGACTTTTTCATGATCTGATCAAACTGTAACAGCAGAAGTCATCATTGATCCAAAGCTGTTTTTCTTTCTTTGTCTTCATCCTGAACTGATGCTTCTACAAAGGATCTCGTCTTCTCTGGTACTCCTCCTCAGCGTCGGTGTACCTCTCTCCTCCAAACACCTCGTCTACTCCTCCTACCTACTCGTGTCTGCAGCTGCAGAGCGGTGGTGGCCTTTCTTTCAGCGCTCAGTAAGTCGTCCACTCTCAGACCACAGCAGTGAGAGTAAAGTCAGAGAGGAGAGAGAGACTGAATTAAAACACTGAGACACCAAACTCTTCATCATTTCTTTTTCTTTTGCTGCTCAGAGTGGAGGTGAACCAACAGATGATCACAGGAAGAAGACTGACCCACCCTGGACACCGTACTGCCCCCTCACACCACCGTCTGCAGCTGCCAGCCCAGAGGAGGAACACCAGGAGGAGGAGGAGGAGGAGGAGGAGCGCCCCCACCTGACCAGCACAAATCTGATAAAACCATCAGTGACATTTTGAATAAAAAGATAAAGTTTAAATTAACAATTCACTGGTTCTGGTTTTCTTCACTAAGAATATTCTGTCAGGTTTGAATGTTTGAGGTGAAAGGTGACGTGTTCAAGTTCACAGAGATTCAGAGGTTTTGTTCATTTAAAGAAGTGAACAGTCTGTTATCTGTGTTTATCAACAGGATATTATCCACCAGTTAATCCAAGGCCTTTTATTAAACTATCAAAGCTGAATTAAATAAATATCTGGTCAAAAAAGATCAGGCCTTTTGGTCAACACTTATCTTGACATGAAGTGGCTGAGGTCTTTAATTATAGATCATAAATTAACAACAAAGACATGAAGAACATGATATAATTCATCAAAAATACCAAACAGTCTGATGTGGTTCGGTTTTATTATTTTGACTGACTCAAACAGAAAATGTGTTTTGAACAGAAGACCTACATAAGTCATGATCATTTACATTTCAATTTTCTCCTTATCCACAAAACAAAACAATTTCTGATTCTAAGATTTCTTATGTATTGATTTACTTATTCATAAATTAGATTATCTCAACAAAGAAACTGGCATTATCCCGAGACAATAGTTTTTGTTTTTTTTTCCTGAGCTGCCTTTTTGCTGGTACCCACATGACTGTAAAGTCTGTGTTTGTATGTCATTTTGCTACAAAAAGAGGCTTCACTACCTCAGTAATGTTGGCAGCAGCAGAAAAGCTCAGCATGCCATATTCTGGTCTCTGGTAGGAACTGATTGATTTCATTTTTTCATCAGACAACTATCTCTGGGGAGATGTGCTTTGTCCTCTCAAGATAGCGAGATAAATAAGTCAAGACCACAAGAAAATGATTGAGAAAACAGTGTTTCAAAGACAAATATTGGCAGAAGTCATCCTGGAAATGCAGAACCCAAATCTGTAAGCATAGCCACTTACTTGGTAAAAATGTCAGTATCTAGTTTGTAGAATGTGAAAAAGAGCTAAAGCTGCAGTGTGCCGAAAATTCTCTGTAGGCACTGAAGTTGTCTTTTCTGTTAAGAGCAAGTGGCACCATGATTAGGTGCATTATCATCACCTACTGGAATGAATCGGCATTACAACTGTTATAGCTGGAAAACTCACACATCCTTCATCTCAAACAAAATTGGTAAAAAAATTGGCGTCATCAGAAGAATAAGACATGTGATATCAAGAAAAATCTTTCTTAATCTGTATTACACAATGATCTATCCACACATTTCTTACTGCAACATTGTCTGGGCCAGCACCTTTAAAAGTAATCTCAACTGCATCTCCTCTCTCCAGAAACGTTTCGATAAAATGATCACATTCTCTCATAAGACTAAGCAGCTCTACTCCTTTGTTTCAGTCTCTCAGAATTCTTTCCGTATTTGACCTCAACAGGCTGCAAATGTGTTTGTTTGTCTTTCAATCTGTGAACAACTTACTTCCTGTCCATTTTCAATATATATGGGTCAATGACGTGATGTCCCTTTTTTTGTGTCTGAGTGCAATATTTCCTTCCATCATGAATTGAGTATTTCATCACATGTATTTCTTTATTCTATGAAACCTGTGTTATTTGAACACATCTTTAAACTATTAAAATATAACATGTTTTTTTGTGTTTTGGTTCCTCAAACCCTCAAAATATCAGGTGGTGCAACCGTCCTGACAAGTATCCACAGTAATTAAACTCTAAAAATTGAATGTCAATTATTTTTAATTGAAATTAAAAATACAGTGGCATTATTTTATGCTTGAATCTTTTTAAATAAAACATTCTTTGCAAATAAAAATTATTTTAAAGCTGTTGAGAAATTTAAAAAACGTTTGTCCTGTAATTTTTCACCTTGTCAAATGTCAGGGTGGTGCAACCGTAACATTAAACTTTTATTTTAAAGTGAAGAGAATAAAACAGGAAACAGGAAACTGCATCAGCCAGAGGACCCCAAATGACATTTGTGACCAAGTGGAAAAGTTTGTAGATTTCTCTGAAATACTGATAAAAAAGGTTTTTTCACTTCATTGGTGACTGGAACAATTTCCATGTCAGGTGGTACAACCAATGTAATAATGTGAAATGTTATTTTAACATCAAATTATTTATCTTATTCACAAATAAAAGAAATAAAACACACAAAATGAAAATGTATGAGTCACTACAGACACTTGAGAGATACTTTCCAATAATTTCACACCGAAAAAATAACAGGAACATATAAATATATTTTCATATATTTGGTTGCGCCACCTGACATTTTTGGGTGCTCAAATTAAAAATACTAAAAAATAATGAACCTAAAAACTTTGAAATGTTGGTCATCTACTGAAATCTGTTAGAAAACATTATTCTTTACTCAGGAATATGTTTTTTATCCATTTTCAAAGAACTTTATAAAAATACGTTTTAATTTCCAAATCCATCACTACAATACCAGGTCAATCAATAATCTCCATTCAGCTTTTTTCAGGAGAACATTCTCTCATTCTCAATAAAATTTAGAGGCTCTCATTGTTGGAATAATTTACCAATTCACATCAAGACCAGCACCAATTTAAAGTCTTTCAACAAAATAACCATACAGTTCTTATTGGACCAAGTAAACAGTACAACATCCTAATCCTTCTCTTATTTCATTCTTATTCATTCTTTTTTTCCCCCACATCTTTCCTTTGCTTAAAACACTGTCATAATTTTTTTTCTCCTTTTTTCCCTTTCTTTAACCGTAATGTATCTGCCTGAACAGCATATACTGAATGTATATGTGTTTATAAAAATACGTTTGTGGGCGGCTGTGGCTCAGTGGTAGAGTTGTCCTCTCTCGATCGAAGGTTCGTGGGTCAGATTCCAGCTTCTACAGTCACATGCCAAAGTGTCCTTGAGCAAGACTGACTTGCCCAAAATTGCTCCCACTGTTGTACAGTGTAGTGTGACTGGGTATGGATGTTTCAGCCTCAACTGGTGGCAGTCTGATTAGCAGTCTCTGCCATCAGTGTGTGACTGTAGCATGGATGGGTGAAAGAGACTAGCTGTGTAAAGCGCTTTGAGTGGTCAGAAAGACTAACTACTGGTCATTATATGTTTATGAATGAATGTATGTATATGTATGTGTGTGTTAATATATTGTATTTCTGCTCCGGACTTAAGGAAGGCCACTCACCAAACCCTGAAGGGTTTTTTTTTTGTCCCCTCCTGCACATCTTTGTGGCAACTGTTTGTTGCTTCGCTCTGTTTTTCTTTTGTGTTGCTTTTATATGTGCAAAAAAAATAAAATAAAATAAAAATAACAGAACAAGAATGTTTGATGGTCCATTATATATACAGTACAGTGATGTGAACGGGATGTTGGTGATTTTTGTCACTTCTTGTTGTGAAAAGAGCTGATACCGTCTCACAGGTAACAGTTTGCTTCTACAAAATTCAAGAAAAGCTTTAAAACCACTTATTATATTATTTCAAAAGTTTTCAGTTATTCAGAAACTTAAACCAGCAAAGTGAACTACAAAACAGCACAGTCATATTATACATATTCAAAAGGTTAAGCAGTACCTACAACATACAACATTCATATTTGTTTTCCATAGGGACCTTATAACTGGCTCTGGTGGGCCTCAATCACCAAGGACTGCCCATAGCCCTGCCCTTAGATGGCCTTCAGAACATTTACCAATCAGTGTAAATGGATTTGTGGAGAAGAGTGTTTCAGACAGAGGCTGCAATAAGAGTTCTTTAAAACACAAGTGAGAGAAAAGGGGATTTTTTTTAGAGCTTTAAATCGTGTAAAGCTTCAATAGAGGCATCAGAGGGACAGAGTAGAAGCTAAAAAAAAGCACATCACCCTCTCTCTTTAAATCAACAGATTAACACTGGGGTGCCCTCTGGAGGGTACAGTTCACAGCAGAACAGATTAAGCACAGCTCTGGAAAGTACAGTAACTTAATAACAGGAAGAGTTTGCTACTCTTTATTCCCACTGATGTAATCTTCTAATGCTGCAGGAAATCCGCAGAGCTGTCGATCAATATCCTACATCCACTTTTCAAAAATGAGATTACAAATTAAAATGAAACTTATGGAGGAAAGAAACAACTCAAAGTAAATATGACGAGAATGCATCATATTACTTGAAACCATGTTTAATGAAACTTTACTTAACTCTTATCTTTTGTCTTTATTTAGTTTGTTGGGTATTTATTTTGATGACCTTCTGAATGATGACGCACCATAGACTGAAAAATTTATAGATGTCGTTTCAATGAAGTCAGCCCGCTACCAAGGGGTAACATCTGGTTTTGAAATAAATCAAATAAACCTAAATTAAGCATATGCCATAGTGCTAAAAGCCACATCAATGAGTGTTCTCTTGAGGCTGGCTGCAGAGAGACCAGAAACCACATCCACACCAAGCAAAACTAAAAAAGAAAAAAGAAAAAGATTTTTACAGCATTAAGAAACTTATTTGATCTTTTCTTTTTGATCTTGTTGCAAGGAAATGCTGTAATTCTCTTTCTCAAAGCCTTCTTTAACCCTCTGATGCATAAATTATGAAAGTCAGTGTCAGAATTTTTCCCTTGAGTGTTTTTATTTGTCTTAAGGCATGAAAAAAAGTTTTCAAATATTTGTGACTGAGCATTCAACATAGAACAGTGCGAACTTCATGTAAATATGACTTCTTTTTTTTTTGTTTGACTTCTTTTATTTTCTTTTTTTTTTTTTGTAATTTCATGAATAATCTTTTTTAATGCTTTGCAAACATTTTTAATACCCTTTCATCCATTTTTACACTGAATAATTTATAGTTTATAAGCTTTTTCACCCTCAAATGTTTGTCTGTAACATTTTTAAAAATATATACGTTTGGAAAGAAAAAAGGAAACATTTTTTCAGGCCCTAAGAAGAATAAAAATATCCTGACACAGGCTAATATGAATTTCCACCACATGAACCATTGAATTTAGGTGTAAATAACTTTTACATAGGTGTCCTATTGGTATCCACTGTAGTGACCACTATGCACCACAGGGTCAAAGACTTTCACTGTGACCCTTTTAGGTTACAATACCCCCTGAGGGTCACAGTAAGATTTTATTTTTATTTTTCCACAACACTTTTGCATTCCCTCAAAATACTTTTGGGGTTTACCTTGTGTTGAAAATGGGTGAACACTTTTACTTTATAACAATAATAAACATTTGATTTTTAATGAACCTAACTCCTATTTACCTTTTACCATTTCCTGTGCGGATCATTTGTAATGGATTGGAAAGATACAAGAGAGAGGTCCAAGTTCTCAGTCTAAAAAATAACAGAGAATTTGAGTTTCTTCTTTCCTCTTCTCCTCCCACGTCCTTGAACATCCTATGAAAGAACTTGTTATCAGGCCCTCAGCTTTGGGGCGCCACTTGTAAAGTTACTCACATTACAAATAACAACATTTCTTCACATTTAGCCCTAAAACATCACTTTTGATGCAGAATCAGAGAAAAATTTGTGAAATATATTTTTTAAATATATATTTTTGTTGAATTTTTTTATCTAAATGTTAAAAATCATATCTAAATGTTACAAGTTATATCTAATTGTTAAATGTTGTATATAAATGTAAGACATAAATATTCTGATTCTCAAACATTTCTAAATCTTGAGTGCTTCCTCCACAAACTTTTATTTTGCTCCTTTCAGCGGGTGGAAATGCAACTTTGGGGAATAGCTAATTATTTAGAAATCTGAGCTTAATATTTAGAAATCCTGGCTAAATATTTAGAAATCTAAGCAAAGATTTACGAACCTTGACTAAGTATTTAGAAATCCAAGCAAAGATTTAAGAACATTGACTAAATATTTAGAAATCTAAGCAAAGATTTAAGAACATCGACTAAATATTCAGAAATCTTATCAAATATTTAGAATTCTTTGCTTGAGATTAGGAAATTTTAATCAAATATTTCATCTTAGCTTAACATTTAGATATCTGAGCTTAATATTAATAATATAAACTAAATGTTTAGAAATTTAAAAAAAATAAAATGATGTTTCAGGGCTAAATTTGGAGAAATGTGTTATTTAGTGTGAGCAACTACAGTCAACCTCCAGGGATAACCGAGTCATCTATTGGGATATGGGGATTGTCCTTCAGTATCTGTGGAAACAAGTCTGACAGAGAGTGATCAGATACAAGGAATGCAATAGCATCCACACAAAATCAGAATTAGGACGACAACAAAGGAGGAAAGTATAGACATTATCTGAAATAGACATTATCATAAATCTGAGGGTAGAGCACTTAAAGAATGACCATTAATGTCATCATGTGTAAAACATGAATAATTACTTTGTCTTGGGGTGAAAACTGGTGGTGACAATTAAGCAGAGAAAATTAGTTCCAACCCAAAACAATTTACCTTTAGGATTAAGCCACTTTTGTATGTGTTAAAAAGTGAGGTGCAACTCATTACTTCATGTAACCCTTGTATTCTGTTCGTTTTTTTGTTACACTCAAAAGGTTACTGGCCTGGTGGACCCGTTGCAATTTGTGGTTTATAATGTCTCACAATCAAACACTTTTATGTTGAACTACTCAACAAATGTTTACTTTATCCCAATTACAAGCAGTACAAACAGTTTATATGGTTAATATTTGCCATTTACCTTTGTTAGATCACATTTACAACTTACCATTGAAAACGGTCAGACAAGGCCTGGGATAAGATTTTGGTCAAAAAATAGACTTTTTGTTTTTAGCTCCAATTGGCTGAAATACGCTGCTCAAAAAAATAAAGGGAACCCTCAAACAACACCTCCTTGGTCTCAACTAATGAAAAATTGCAGTTGAAAATATTTTTTTTCAATATATAGTTGTGCGTTTAGAACAAAATAACATAAAAATGATCGATGTATATCAAAATGATTACCCCATGGGGCTCTGGATTCAGATCCATACTCAAAATGAAAGTGAAAAATCACATTACAAGCTGATCCAATGTCAGCAGAAATTCCTCCAGACAAGTCTCACAATGGGTCTGAGGATCTAATGGGACTCAGAATACCTCTGGTTAGCTGATGGGGGACTGTGTGGCCATGGAAAGGCCCATTGAGGGTTAGGAGCCTGATGCACAGTTGGTTGTTGCTGCTGTGGGCATGGGTTACCCAGTTAGGCAGGGTACTGTTGTTGTTGTCCACTGAGGCATTCACAAGCCCAATGACCTTGTCTTCCACATATAAAACAATGTGTGTAACCAGATGGACCATAAGCACCTCTACCTCTGCCTTGACCATAAGACCGACCACGCCTCTGACCACCAAAGCCTCTGCCTGGACCATAATAATAAGGCTGTTGCTGTGGAGGCTGGCCCCATCCCATTTACTGGGGAGGTGGAGTTTAAGGGCCTCGCATCATGATTGGCTGAGCTATAGTTTGAGGAGAGGACTCAGCCTGAATAACTGGAGGCTGTTTCGCTGGTTTGGTTTTGGCTTGGTTAACACTTTTCTCTGCTGCTTGGAGCTGTAATTTTAGAAGCCTGATTTCTAACTTCTTCTTTGTGTCCTCATCTTCTTTTTGTTTATTTCTGTATGCATGCAGGCGATGTACGACGTGTGTCTCCCACTTCTGCTGTGGCTCATTCAGGAGGTCAGGGGTGTCTAAAGGTTTATCTTTGACTGGGGCAGAGAGGCCTTCATAGACAGCTTATTTAAACACAATTTGACCCCAACTGTTTCCTATACTGCAGCCAGTCACCAGGGGGAGCAGTTTTAGTGGAGACCCATAGACTGTTTATAAAATTGATTATATGGTTTGTGTGGAGACCTCAGTTAGAATCAACTGTCATGGTGTCCATTGATAATACAGTTTATCACTCTCCTGTTAAGCTTAATTGTGCTCTTCTTTCCTTTATCTGCCAGACAGTCAAGCTTTGGTGTCCACTATTATTACTAAATAAATCCAAGTCATTGTTTTCAGCAGAGAAAAACATATATTTCTCTCCTTGCGTGGTATTGTCATACAGACTTCAAAATGCCATAAATTAATCTGGTCCAGTTCGACCTGATCTGTAAGCTGAGAAACAGCATTTAGAAATAACCTATTGTAGCACTAATACTCTCATTTCCATATGGGGGATTATGTTCAGGTATACATACAGATATCAGGCTTTTTCAAGATCACTTTGGGAGTCCTCACAGTCCCTTTAATCATGTATGTTGGTTGTTACACATTCGTTTTAGTAAAAAAAAAAAAAAAAAAAAAAAAAAAAAAAAAAAAAAAAAAAAAAAATTCACTTCTTTCCGATTTTTTGAGGGAGTTCCTGAAGGCAACACGGGTTCATTTGAAATCCATACGTTTCTGTCAGTGAGCCTCTTCACGTCCCACTGTCAGCTACAAGTGGATGACAGTTCACTCATTTTATACCTTTTGTGTGACGCTCGACGAACGAGAAGTACCAGCTGTGTGAGCTCCGGTACGTGTGAGGTGTTTTAACCATGAGAAGACCCCCGAGGCTTTTTCAGTGAGCTCACAGCAGTTTCAACACCGACTGCTGTTTTCCCAATGGTGGTGAACTGGTTGCACATCTGACGTCTACAGTGGATACTTCACGAGGTAATGTCAATAAAACATTACATAAAAAAGACTTAATAAATACAAAAAATTTAAGATAAGTTGATACAAAGACACAATTTGAAAAAAGGAAAAGCATATTAAACACATAAACTTCTAAAAATTGAGTACAATAGCGAACAGTATCCGGAGTTCGGTACGGAGCCACGTGTCACCCCGACACTTAGGCGGTCTTGCAGTGAAGTTCGCCCTTCCACGTCCACTTGTCGTCGCTGCAGCGGGGCTCCTCCTGAGGTTTCCCCTGTTCTGTAAGGTAGAGTAAAATCAGTATGCTGCGAATGTCAATCATTTTTTGAACATAATCATGAAATATTTTTGTCGTTTCATGTCAACATTTAATTACAGTAGGGTAAACACTAATAACTATAGCAGCCTGTTGATTATCGATGATGTTGCAGATGTGATAACAGCAACAAAGCTAGTTGTGCTAACTGCCAAGCGTTGTGTTAAACGTCAGTCATTCTCCAGGTTTGATGTTAATAAAGTAACTGTACTGTAATCTGTCACTATTTAGGGGTAAATTAAAATGGAATTGTTAAATTAACATCTGGAATCTGATACAGTCATTGGCTGTTGTAGTGTATTTCAGCTCATCAACTGTGATGCCAGTCTTATTTTTTGGGAGTTATGGCTTTTACTAAGAGGCAGTTATTTTGGATAGCTTGAGACTTTTCTAAATTCAAACAGTTTGGTGTCTCTTAAGTTTGTGTAAACCCTTCTAAATCTCTCTACAAAGATACCAGATTGACAAAGAGCCCAGTAGACAGGTTTTGTGTCTTGCTACAGAAGCAGGTGTGGAAAATAAAACTTGATTTTATCCTCATAGAAGAGTTTAACCTTCCTCTTTCATATGTGACATGAGGTCCTGGTGTTTTGTCACATCACAACCACACCTATACTTAACTGCCAGGCTGATTTGCATCTTTTCACAAAGGTCTATGTGTGGAGACTACAGACAGGAGTGGTTTGGGCCTTTACACCAACACCATGGCTTTGTCTGTTATGAAAATGTGTTGACATCCCTCTGCAGACTAACAGATTACAATGCCTTTTATTTATACAGTGCCATTTATCACAGCAAACTTGCTTTTTTGGTCAGTTTCTTGAAACATAGGGCTGTTATTTACAAAATGAGTATCATCTTGTGTTGAACATGATGTAAAACTAGCAGTTTGGATTGTACGCTTAACCAGAAAATACCTGCTGAGGTGATGTGTCCAGTAAGAAGTCACCTATTTTTGTCTGAGATGTCTGTACAGTCAAGATTTTTTCTCTCCTCCTGCTGTACACGTTAGCAGGTTTAAGGTGATTCTTTATTGGCTTAACGTTCCAAACGTGGATACTGTGGCCAGTGTTTACTTTTATGTGGAGTCCAGAGTTAAAACAAACATCCAGCTTTCAGTTCAGCATGTTTGCGATGACTCTTAGTCATCCAGGTTATGCTCATTCAAAGGGACTAAGTTTTGTTGACCATACCAACTGAGTGGGCTGAGTGAAGTAGTCAAGGGGTGTTTTACCACCCGTGTTAATTTTTGGTTTCACAGAGACCATACGACTAGTGACACGTTAGTTTACCTTTGGTAATTCACACCGTAACTAGGTCAAAGTAAGAGGAGACATTAAACACCCAGTCTCCGTACATAATTGGACCCGCATTAAAGTGGCGTTTACTGTTGTACAAGAGGGTTAAAACTACAGTGTCGGCCTGGACTAGGACGTTGGAAGTTCTTTAGAATCATAGAATAATTTATCACTGCATATTAATGCAATAATAAAAACAACTAAATATGACCAGAAATATAGATTAAAGGGCTCTACACTAACTTTTTCACTGGTGCAACCAACTTTCTTTGTTGGTTACGATGGTTATAAATTTTGCTAAATATTTTATTGTGATTAGGAAGTTTGTTAGCAACAAGCAGTGACTGAAAAAACAGGTATTTTTTTATGCTATGACTTAAATAGAAGACATAACAAATGACATGTTGCAACCATCCCATGTTTTAACTACACTGCCTGGCCAAAAAAAAAGTCGCCACCTGGATTTAACTAAGCAAATAGGTACGAGCCTCCTATTGGATAATTACTACATGGGCGATTATCTTTCAGCTGGCAACAAGTTATTTAACCCCAACTGGTGCAATGAGTTGCTTCTCATTTCCTAAACAACCATGTGGAAAGACACATCCCGTGGTCGTGGAAAAGATGTTAGTCTGTTTGAGAAGGGTCAAATCATTGGCATCAAGCAGAGAAAACATCTAAGGAGATTGATGCAGAAACTACTAAAATCGGGTTAAGAACTGTCCAACGCATGATTAAAAACCGGAAGGATAGTGGGGACCCATCGTCTTCCAGGAAGAAATGTGGCCGGAAAAAAACCCTGAATGATGGTGATCGGCGATCACTTAAACGTGTGGTGAGATCAAATGGAAGAAAAACAACAGGAGAACTCAGGACTATGTTAATAGTGAAAGTAAGAGCATTTCCACATGCACAATTTGAAGGAAACTCAAGGGATTGGGACTGAACAGCTGTGTAGCCTTAAGAAAACCACTAATCAGTGAGGTTAACCGGAAAAAAAGGCTTCAATTTGCTAGGGAAGCTCTGAAGCTCACCTGTTGCTGGACACAGGGGGTAAAATGAAGGAGCTGCTTCCTGACATTAACTCTTCCCTGGATCCTATGAGATCACTTTAAATTTTCATTTTTTGGGCCTGGTATACCAGAGATTTTTTGTTGATCAATCATTCTTCTTTGAACTGTTATTCCTTTGGATCCCTGTGGATTAATGGACTGATTGGTGCTCAAAGACTCTTGTGGCAGACAGATCGCTCCTGCGCCGACGAACTTTGATTTAATGTAAAAGACTCTTTAAACCGAACTGTCTTTGCTGTTAACTTCTTTTTTCGTTTAGAAAGGGCTTTTGACGTATTTAGGAATCATGAAGGAGCATTGTAGGGCTGTATTTTGTGTTCATTCAGTCTGGTTCTGTGCCGTCAGGTTTAAACGTCATTAAAAACCCGTCGCTGACTTATTTGTTTGCTTGTTGTACATGATTTGTACAGAGTCAGAAAGCGATTTGGGATTTCCTTGTCTCTGAAGAAGTTCCTATTACATTAAAATCAGACAGAGAATCGGCTTTGGTGATGACATTCTCTGACCCATGAGTGACCGGCAGTCCGTCGACGTCACCTTTTAGTATCGGCTTAGCTCGCTTGGAACCAGGGCAGAGCAGGTACGAAAAACTAGTGTCTGACTCATAGTACTGTGCTTGTGGAAACGCAACACAAACCAAGTAGAGGCGAGTAGAGTGGGGCTAAGACGGGTCAGTGGAAAAGGGCCATTAGACAGGTTATTCAAATCTCTAACATAGGTGCATAAACTTAACAGCGCTCAGTCTTCAGAACAGGAGAGAGTCTAGATGGTGTAGAGTGACTAAGCCAGTGAAAAGGAGTGTGACTTTCAATCACTTTTGATCAGATTAGATACATGATTGTGGTTCGTGATAGTGATACATTTCAGAGTGATTACAGTGATCGGCTGTGAGTGTATTAAAATGATCAAACATGGTGGAAATGTTATAACAGCCAATCAGTCGACTTTTTCCTGCTACAGTTCTGCTTGTAAATTGCCTGAGAGCACCAGAATAACCAAATTGAGGAATGTATTTTTCATGCTATTTATTTTGCTTTGTTACTTATTTTGTATGTGAATTCAATGTCGAACTAATCTGTCGTTTCTGGAGTTTTCTGAACAGATGCTTCAAAACTGGCAATTTAAAGACAGTATAAAAATCCTGATTTATCAAGATCAGATGGGGTGAAAAAAGCATAGAAAATAAAGCAGTGCAAATCAAAAACAAGGTTAAAGGGGTTGTGAAGGGATGGGTGACTAAAGGTCAGAAATTATCAGTCAAAAGCAGTGGGAAAGAGGTGTGTTTTTAATCTGTTTGTGAAGGTGGTGAGGTCAGCGGTGTCACAGATGTGCTGTGGGAGTGGGAGTGTGTGCAGGTGCTACTCTGTTTGTGACACAGCACATGGACAGTTGTTGTAAACACAGAGAGCATAGAACTGAGTTAAATAGATGTGCGCTATGGGTCGGCCTGCTCCTGCCAGGTGGGGATGAATGAATGATTGAATGAAAAGGCACACTGTGACTCGCCTCATCATTTAAGAAACAATAAGAATTTCAAAATTTGAGATAAAAAGTTCACATTTTTCAGATACTAAACCACTTTTTGACCTCACACTTATTTTTTCGAACAAAAGCCCAAGCCTAACCTATCAAAAAATGATCAGAAAATGTCAATTTTTTGGAACTGAGATGTTTATTACGGTTTTAGAAAAAGATCTAATTGCGATATTTCTGGCAGAAATAGCGATTTCAATTCGATTTACGATTTTCTTTTGAACAAACTTTAGTGAAATTTTCACAATTTACAGCAACATTTACAAACTTGACAGAAAATTACATCAAACCATTGACACATTAAAAGCTTTTACTCTGTGAGGATGAAAATGAAAACTGAAGGTAAGAATTGTTTGTGACTTTGAGATAAAAGGTCAACATTTTAATATAAAAAGTGGAAGTTTTGAGAAATAAAGACAAAATTCTCAGACAAAAAGTCAATAACTTCCAGGGTTTAAAAAAAATAATAATAATAATAACATTATGTGAAAAAGTGCAAACTTTCTCATTTAAGGTCAAAACTTTAAGATGACAAAACTCTAAGATACAAGTCTACGTTTTAAGATAAAGGCAATGTTTGAGATAAAAAGTTGAAATTTTGATATAAAAAGTCAAAACTCTAAGATTTAGGTCAAAATTATGTGAAATAAATACAAAATCAAAGGATAAAAGGCAAAAAATTTTAAAAGAAGATTTTTAGACAAATATTCAAATTTTGACTTTTCTCAAAATCCTGAGTCTAAAACCTATTCCTGCTTTTTCTAAACCGGACTTTGTAAATTGTATTTTTAGTTATAAAAACTGAAGAACAGAATGAGCCACCTTTGACTCTTAACTTTTAAAAATAGTGTAGTTGAAAATATCCTTAATTGTGTCAAGTTTAATATATAAAATACAAAACAGTTTAAAACATAATTCAACGATCCCAAGGAAAAAAGGATTTTTCACAACAGTCTCACACTCAAGACAGGTGTGTGTGAAACAGCTGACACAACAGATCCTGGGTCAGTCAGGAGCAAAAAAAAATCGCAGCTCTAATGATCACATGATCATGATGTTTGAAATTGCGATTTCAAGAAAACAATAAATCGTTCAGCCCTACTGGACAGTTTTGCAAACTATTTTATCTATTTCATTCCAGTTTTTCAGTAAATATCAATTTGTTTAATGCAGAAAACATTCATTAAAAAAGAAAAAGTAACTACTTTGGTGTTATTCTTGCTGCACCTTATTGAAAATAAAGCAATGATTTTCCTGCAAATATGTGAGTGAATGGTTTTATGAGAGCAGACATTTGAAAAAGGACCAAAATGCAACTTAAGCAAAATGTAGTGATATGACAATCCTCAAGGTGGTAGAATATGTTTTTACAAAATACTTTTTAACAGGTTTTTAAACAAACTATTTGTCATGTTGATGAGATAGAGGTCTTTGAACTATCAAATATGGTACGATTGGCTTTATAGGGTTAAAGACCACTTTGACGCAGACCTTAATAGAAGCAGACTATTGAATGTCGATGTTATAGTTGGGCTGCTTGAACAAGTAATTGTCAGATATCACTCAAAGTTGGTGTTAGGCCTGTCACGATAACAAATTTTGCTGGACGATAAATTGTCCAAGAAATTATTGCGATTAACGATAATATTGCTGCATGATACTATTTTCAACTAATGTGATAATAATGGCAGTATTATGTAGTCATTTGGCTTGAATGTTATGATTTCTCCGGTAAATCACCACATGAAACCTTCAGTTCAACCCTTAAAGTAATAAAATCACACCAGTATAATTATTCAAGCAAACCTTTCAGTCAGATTTCTCCAATTTGAGGCCCAAAAGGGAAAAATCAAAATCACAGTCTAACAAACCTTTTATTCCAAACCACACTTTAAATAGTTAAATATTTTTAGTTCCAGTAAGATATTTCATTCAGGTTTATTCATTTGGCTGAATGTATCACATGACTGTCTCAAGAGATTTCTAAAATTAAAACCATGAAGACCAAATAAAAATATGAAAACAACATGAACTAAAGTTGGGGATGACTTAATTGAACTTTCATTTCTATAAATCAGCTACCTGGATTTTGTTATACAGCTCTGGAAAAAATTAAGAGACCACTGTAAATTTTTCAGTTTCTCTGATTTTGCTATTTATAGGTTTTTGTTGTGAGTAAAATGAACATTTTTGTTTTATTTTAAAAACTACTGACAACATTACTCCCAAATCCCAAATATTGTCATCTAGAGCATTTATTTACAGAAAATTAAAATGGTCAAAATTCCAAAATACTGCTTTCAAACTTCAAATAATGCAAAAAAAAACAAGTTCATATTCAATTTTTAACAACACATGACTAATGTTTTAACTTAGGAAGTATTCAGAAATCAATATCACACAGCAATGGTTTTTATACATTTCCTAGTAAAATAAGATTTGTTCCAGGTGATCACCTCACCAGTACCTTGTTAGGTAGAAACAGGTAGAAACAGGTGCTTGTGTTGGAATTCAACAGACACTGCAATGGAGTTACTGTCATATTTGTAGAGATGCTGATTTCTGAAAATTTGCAGTGGTCTCTTAATTTTTTTCCAGAGCTGGATAAGCCCAGAGGTATCCAGATCAGTTACCAAATCTGATCTGGTTGGTGCTGAAAGGACTCTGTTAGTGACTTCTGTCTCTGAGCCTGGGCGCTCCCTGAAGTTTTGTGGTGTAATGTTAGTTTAATAGCGGGCTCTTATTTTGAAGGACACACAGGTCAATAGCAGGAAGTTAGCCGAGCAACAATAGAATGAAGGCTGGCTTATGCTTTCCGTGTGGACGAGACGCAGACATTGAAATTTTTGTAAATCATACTTGTCTGTCTTTGTAGTTCCGTCTGCATCTTTGTGTTTTTGCTGCCACCTGTCTTGGCCAGGTCTCCCCTGAAAGAGAGCCTCTTAATTTCAATGGTACCAACCTGGTTAAATAAAGGTTAAATAAAAACATAAAAAATAGAAAACCACACCTTGATGTCTGATAGTCATCAATTTATCTATCCTGAAGACAGCAGTGGCATTCTCAAAGTGAAAAAAAGGGACAGTCTCTGTCAGTACAGATGTTTAGACTGGAAATTGTGAACCAAGAGAGTCAATCTGTCCAAAGCAGTGAAACAGGTGTGCAGTGAAAGGAGCCCAAAACTGAAGACACTCAGTCTTTCCTCTTGAATCAGACACTAACTTTGTTTCTGTCTGATCACATCACCTCGTTCTTTACACTGGTGTTTGGTGTTTTGTTTTTCTCAGGGCTGAACAACAGACATGCACTCTCCACCTCGACAGGACTATGTTTCTATAAGCTTTGCTGAAAAAGGAGGTGGAGGTTACAACAACAGTAAGCAGTGGAGGAGACAGTCCTGCTGGAGGGTGAGTGAGCCGCATACTCTGTCCAAAGCC